>CM041779.1:82819259-83083495 GCA_023374045.1 Limonium bicolor | reverse complement strand
CGATATATTGATTGATTGATTCTTCTCGTCTGTGTTCCGAATTTGAAATGTAAATTCTGCTCCACCTCTCTGAAATATTGCACTCGGTGTGTGCGTCTTGCTCTGTATAGCAAAGGTCTTCAGTGTTGCTTAGAATAGTAGTACATTACTTTTTTGATGTGTTCTGGTTGAGGTTGTTGGGAAAATGCAGAAGCTGCAATTGAAATCATCGCTTTTATTACATTAGTCCATGTATGCTGATAAGTGAGAGAAGCAGTTGTATTATATAATTACATAATATGTTCATCTTTACTACTATGATTCAAGGTTTTCGCCATGATCAGTTGAGTGGTTCTTTGGATTAATAGTACGTTTTTCTTCTTCTAATTACTCTTGTTAAGCCGTCTTTCTGGGTCAACGCGATGCAGTGAAATGAAATGGACGGAAATGTGCCATCGTGTTGTTAATATTTATCCGTAATTAATGAAAAATAGTTGTTATATATTTAAATAATATATTTTTATTCGATCATCTCAAATTCTCAATCATCACTTATAGATACGTGAAGGGGTGTTTTGGAAGAAAAAAACATTCTTGTAATTTATAGAAAAAAAATCCTAAAATTTTCTTTATAGACCATAGTAATAGATAGGTATGTTGTGATCCATTTGAATAGCTAGAGTGCGTCATATTAATAAAAAGAATTCAAGTGTCCATAAATAGATCATTTTTACCATCGTTGAATATCTAATAGTCAGTTATGTTCCTAATATTTATCAATCATCCTTTTTATGGCAACCATGATATTTATTCATTTTGCAGTCAGTTTTTTGTTTCCACAGTCATTTTAATAAAACTATAATTAAAATTTTAAATTTCACAGACATACATTCAGTATTTTAGAATTCATAGTCACAAAATACCCTCATGCACTTTGTCTCTCTCCACGCTCTCATTTCCCATTTCGCGTGAAAAATCACATTCCAAAATCTCTCAAAAGCTCTCTTTCGGCCGAAGCCGAATTCCATTTCAACGTTTAAGTTAACTTTTTTCACTCATATTTCATTGTTTATGTTATTGTATGATTATGATTAGTTTTAGTACTGATTTACATTAAACGGAACTAAAATCAAGCTTAAAAAAACTGGAACGCGCACATAAAAGATCTGTCCGTAACGAACGAATAAAACGGACAAACATCAAATTGTCCGTTTAATACCATCCGTAACGGACATCATAAAACGGACCATTTGTAACACCCCTAAAACCGGCCTAAGAGTTAAGGGTATTACACGCCGCGTATTACTACCAATAACGCAAGGCTCTAAACGATCAAAAGCAATAAAGGCCCAAAACAGAGTTCACTTAACATTGTAAACCAAAGTATTCAAATACAGCGGAAGTAAACGGATTCCAAATACATATCCGAATCAGAAACTCAAAACAGAGGAAGGCCCGAAGGCTACAACGTCATAACAGAAGTTTAAACAGTCAAATGAGCTAAGCACTACAGCTCCAGAACTCAAGATGATCCTCGCTGATCAATCTGCAAAAATGTTAGAAGTAGGGGAATGAGCACACAACTATGCCCAGTAAGCAGCGACCGTCATCAGCAAGGTCGCTCAAAACAATTGAAATCAGAAGAAGAGAAGATAAACATCTTATGCACAATTCTCAAATAGTCAGAAGCTTTCAGAAACAGAAGCAGAGTGGAACACAAGGGGTTCCCATTTCAGAAACAGTCAGAGCACTTAAACAGAAAGGGGACAAGACACAATGCACACACTCAGAAGGGTCGAAGACCATAGACCATACCAGGTCTCTCGGCAACGCAGAAATGACTCGAAAGAGCCAAAGGGTTCGTCAACCCCACAGAACAGAAAGGGAATGACCCACACTCAGAACGACGTCTACATGGTATACCACGGAATAGCTCGACCCAGCCATTCACGGCTCAGAAACAAAGTGTAATGTCCCAAAACAGAAGGATTGCTTAAACAGAAGCAAAGTTGCATTTAAATATGCCAAAACACTCATAAATCAGTAGCACAGATCATAAGGAAACCAACGCCGCAGACGGCACTCAAATCGGAGTTCAAATGAAGAAGTTATGTTGAAACAGAGGGGTGTCCGAACTTGTGTCCGGACGTCAATGTTCGGACACAAGTCGAACTAAAACAGGGAGAAGGATTCAGAATGTCCGAACATCAATGTTCGGACTGATGTTCGGACAGAGTACAGAAAAGAATACGCGGGATGTCCGACCTTGTGTCCGGACGTCGAAGTTCGGACACAGGTCGAACTTAAATCAGAGGAAAACTTGAGGGTGTGTCCGAACATCCATGTTGTTTGGACAGATGTTCGGACATACCCCGAACTTGCAAATCAGAAAGGCAGAAACGCACTGTCCAAACTTCAAAGCTCGGACGGAAGTTCGGACAGTGCGAAAAATGCAATTTCCAGAAGACGAACAGAGCAGAAAAACAACACAAATCAATGCCTCAAAATGCCAATTAAGCACACACACCAAATCAGACATTAAACGGGAAACCATGGGGGTTTAGCCATTTCAAATCACAACAAATGTTAGTAGAGACACACATAAAATCAGATAACGCTCTTGAAACACCCCATGGCTGAACTTCCAAACTGAATCGAGTAACCACCTACCTCAATTAGCAGAAGAAGAACAACGATCTGAAACCGCAGGCACAATCCACGCAGAGCAACAATCCGATACAGACCAACAGCCACTGAATTCCACAATCAAGCCCAGAAATCAGAAAACATTCGAAGGAAACCTAGACTTGGAAACTCCAAAACTGTATAACTTTCTGCATCACAAACCTGGAATCGAGACCAGACGAAATACTCTGCAGAAGAATCCAACTTGCGCGCAACCAACGGCCACTGATTTGAACACAATCAAAAACCCTCAATCAGAAACTGGAACAAGAACGGATGATACAACGGAGACCGGTTCTGCAATACCAACCTGAAAACGAAGAGGAAACCACACCGCAACGAAGATCACCAATCTGATTGCAGCAGCAGTAGGACCAGAATCTTCAACAGAGGGAAAGATCGAGAGAGAAGGAAAAGAGGAGAGAAACTGCCGCTTAGCACCATGATAGAGAACGCTCCTCACGATTAGGACTGAATTGAACTGACGTGATGAAAATAATTAGAGGCTAAATTAAATAAGGTTCCCATCCTTATTAACTAATAAAACAATTACCTTAATTGTTTCATGCAAGGACTTCCCTGCCCCTGTCATTAAAAAGGAATGCCGATCAAGTCCACTGTCAATAAGGAATAAAACAATCCAACTTAGGATAGCATTGCCACTGATATAACATAAGGTATGAATTATGCGGGTTATAACACCATTTGTTGTGTTGTCCATGTCGCGGACGTTTAAGAAACCGAAAGCTAATTTACGTCCGTTTTACGGACTCTTCAGTTTGGTCAGTTTTGTGGAAGCATATAATCAGTCCATTTTGCAGACGCTTCAGTTACCGTCCGTTGCGAACGCTTTTGTAGTCCGTCCATTGCAGATGCTTTACAGTCTTTTGTTTGTAGACGTTTAGCTTAATGGTCCGTTCCGGACTTGTAAAAACAGACTGTTTACATTTTTCGTAGTTTTGATGTCATTTTTTTACAAATGAACTGAAAGGACAAACAAAAGCGGTAGCAGATTCTACTACTTCGAAGGCTCTCAAGAGAAAGAAGGTCACAAGATCTACTCAGGAGCAAATGGAGGCGGAGAGGCGGTCCAAGAACTATGCTGACCGACCATCGGCATCACGGTCACTTGCTGCCTCATCTCCCCACCCTAGCTGCTCGTTTGTCTCCTGTTCATCAGGAGTTTGCATTACCGAGGAGGCGGTTCGTATCTGATGGTGACGACGATGATGATAATGTTAGACTATAAAAGTATGACTATTAAGCATGTGAATATACAGTGTGCAAATTTTAAAAACGTATGTAAACATTAGATTGTACATTGAAAACTTATAGAATCGGTATATCTCTAGGATCATGGATGTTTGACATTTTGTGTTTAGAGGCCTTTACTGGAAAAGTGGCATGCTGATCTCGTTGACCACGAGAGGACTAAGGAGGTAGTGATAGACAGTGGGTTAGCACATCTTCACGACGGTCCGACAAATAATTTGATTGGAATTGATATATACATTCGTGGAGAGATGACAGCTAGACACCAACACCTTCCTCATACCTTTGGTGAGATGATGATCACTCTACTGGCGTCTATCACATCATGAGCATATCGATTCTGGGGGAGAGTTGTCACTTTGAGGCCCCTGAGGAATGCGTGGAGGTGCAGCACCATCGGAGCTGACTTTTTGACACAATGCGCTTGGCTGCACTCTCCTAAGGTGGTAGGCCTTTCTTCAGTCAATGTGGTGAAGGAGCAGAGGTGGGTACCACAAGGGCGGCGTCCCCTACAACAAGGTTAGGGAGTGGTGTGGCCACGTAAATGCCATGTATGCTTGCGAGGACATGGTTATTTGTTCTACTTACTTGGTTGCACATATTCCCTTAAAGGGGAATAATAGGATGTGCCCCTACACTTGCTGGTCCCTACAAGACTATCGACTCCATCTCAGACTATATGTGGGGTGCTGCTACACTGGCATATCTCTACAGACATCGTGGTGTCTCTTCTCGTGCCGAGACAAAGACTAAAATACCCCAAACATTAATTGCCTTAATTAAGGATGAATTAATTAAACGAAAAATTTTAACCAAGGGCTAGTCTTTGAATTATAAAGACCAATGAGCCCTAATTCATCAAGGAATTTTACAACCTCCTAAATACATGCATAAACAGGTATGTATAGTCCAAAATGGGTACTAAACCCCACATGAAATAATGGACTAAAGAAGGAACATCATCAAGGAGGAATCAACTCCTAAAGTTAATGTAACATGTAACACATCAATACATGAAATAAGATCACAAATCATGTGAGAGAATTATGTAGTATACTTCATATAATCACAACGAATAGTAAAGTATACCAATTACTCAAAAACACAAGAATACACTTTAATGTAAAGGAATACACCTTAGAGCAAGATAACAACACATATTACAACCTAACACATGAAATAAGTCCAAAAAGGTACAACATATATGTCATAATATTATAAGTCACAAAGTGACAAATCAAACCCCTCAAAAATACCTAGTGGCCGATTTTTTTTTTTTTTGGGGGGGGGGGGAGGACACGTAAAATAAGCATTTTCACTTTAAGAGGGGAGCTTTCTAAGTCACTACAGTCTTCTCTCCTGGGGAACTACAACTTACTCTTAATTACATCTCTCTCACTCACTCATTTCACTCCCCACCCATGCTGCATAATGTACCCCTTCTCCTAGCCAAGAGTAAGTCTCTTCTCCCTCTTTATCTTCTTCTTTTGAAGCTTCATTGATGAACAACTTGAGTTCTTGACAAGTACCTCTCATAAGTCCTTGTTTTTACATCAAATCTTCTCCTTCTTCATCAATAGCTAAAACACTCTTCTTATTCTCATTGTATGGCCAAAAAATCTACTGTTTGAAGGCTGGAAAATTCAAAAATAATACAAGGGAAAGTTCAACAAGACCAAAGGTAAAAATGTGCTTTAAGCTTCAAGCCCTCCTTTGACTTGTATTGGCCGAAATTTGAAGCCCTTCTCTAACTCCTTTCTTCACTCTTTTCATACACAAAATTTGGTCTTCATCCATGTTCTTGATGGCCAAAAATATGAAGGGTTTCTATCTAAGGTAAAGTCTTGAAATTTAAGGTAGTGCATGCTTAAGTAATCTTATACTCATATATCTACTCAAGAACTCACTCCCTACCTATTTTACTCAGCTTGTGTAAATCCAATTGTATTGATTTCAATTAATGTATCAAAGCAATAAAGATCCAAATTAAATGGCAAGCATTTCAGGGAAGAACATTGAAGAAATTGTGTTGAAGGGTACAACGGTGGATCCTGGTGAGGAGATCTATGTTCATCCTTCTGAGCACCCGAACAAGTTCTTGCACCCAAATTTAATGGTGTAGGGTTTCAAACCTGGAAGTGGACAAAGGAAAATACGGTGTTGGAAAAAAACAAGTATCGTTTTATTAACAGTAGCATCGAGAAGCCAGAGGAGACTAATCATGTCTGTTATATTGCGTGAAGACGTTCAAGGTCTCTGGTTGTTTCATGGTTGACTTCTTCTCTATAAACAAATATGCACAGAGTGTAAGGTTCTGCAGTGACCCTAAAGAGGTATGGGATTGGCTCTGTCAGTGGTTTGAGTAGAACATTTAGCCATGCTTCATAATTTAAAGAAGGAGTTAGGAAATTTAAAGTAGAATGATGATTTTGTTACAGATTATTTTATAAAACTTCATACTTTATAAGCAAAAATTGATCAAGCATATCCGGTGTCTAGGTGTGTCTGCGCAGCAAAGGCAGATGAGTAGAAAAGGGTGGAACTTGGTCACTTAGTTCATTTTCTGATGGGGCTTAGTAGAAATTTTGTTCATATACGAGGACAAATCCTAGATATGAAGGAGCCACCTACTCTTGAGCTTGCTTTTGCTCTTATTATGCAGGAAGAGAATCAAAGAGGAGAAGGAGGCAACACATAGTCTTTGTCTTTCAATAGTGCCAGTCTTGTTGGTAATGTGAATACTTCAAAAGGAACAGGGGGTACTAAGTTTGAAGGAGATAAGACTAAGAAGGTTAGTTTCTTGTGTAAAAAGGTTGTACATACTGCGGATATGAGTTTTCAGCGATTGTGGTGCACTCATCGTAAGAAAATAGGATATCATGTGGATGACTGTTATGATCTACATGGACGTGACACCGTTCAAAACAGAAGGAAGAAATGTCTGGCAGGGTTGGCCAGTGAGGAAGGTAGTTTGGTTGACTAGAGAAATTCCACAATTGGAGTTGTCAATCCTCTTAGTGGGCTGACTCGGGATCAAATGAACCAGATGTGAGTGTTGTTCAGGCGGCTACGCAGACACCAAAGTTAACTGATGAATCATACTACAATTTCTTTGGTGAGGAACAAAATTACTATGAATCGTCTGTGTTTACTTGGAAAAAATTCACAAACTTCACAAGCCTTTCAGATAAATGGATATTAGATACAGGAGCCACATATCATATGTCAAGGGCTAGAGAGTTATTTGAGAATTTCACATTTTTGTCTCATTCTAGAGTAGTGGTTTTACCAAATGGTAGGCCGTAACAAGTTACCACAATTGAGGATGTTAAACTAGGAGATAATTTTTGGCTCAAGGAAGTTCTGTTTGTTCCTGGTTTTATGTTTAATGCAATATCTGTCGGCGGATGGTTGTTCAGTATTGGTAACCTTATTGTTTGATGCTCGTAAATGTTTTTCTCAGGACCTTATTTCAAAGAAAATTAAAGAAAATGGGAGCTGAGCAAGATGGCTTGTATGTCCTTGACAAGGTGAAGGCAAGTTGGTGGTTTCAGTGGGCAGCATTGAGCATCAGTTGCAAGCAAATGAACTGGACCAGAGCCTGAGTTTTAGTTGCCGAGTCATTTCTAAGCTGAGGATGTGCATATTAACTTAGGGATGTTCCGTATCAAAAGCTTGTAATTATGGGTTTAATAAAGTCAGATGATGTACCTAAGGATTTTGTTTGTGATATTTGCTACAAGTGTCGTGCTTAGTGTTACCTTTTGGTATTCTGAAATTAAGACTGTGAAACCTTTTGAGTTGGTACATGTGATGTTTGGGGTCCTTTCAAAACTCGTACTTACAATGGCTATCAGTATTTTGTTTGTTTTATGGATGATTATTCTCATATTACATGGGTTCAACTTCTGAAACACAAGAGTGATGCATAAGATGCAGTTAAGAGTTTTCTGGCAATGGTGAGCGTCAATTTGAGACCAAAGTAAAATAGTAAGAAATGATAATGTAAAGGAATTGGGTTGTTCGAATGAGGAATGACATTTTCGCATAAACGTGTATTATCATCAAACTACTGTGCTTACACTCCGCAACAGAATGTAGTTCTTGAGCGTAAACATAAGTATCTTTTGGAAATAGCAAGAGCATATTTTTTCAGTCACATGTACCGGTTATTCTTTAGGGTGAGTGCATCTGCACCGGCTTATTAAATTAACCGCTTACTTACTAAAGCTTTGCTAGGCAGTACTCCTTTTGAGCGACTTTATAATGCTAAAACTGTGCTATGATGACATGAAGCCGTTTGGTTGTTTGTGCTACGGATGCTGGTTGGAGATAAAGGAAGTAAATGAGTCCTAGGGCTGAAGCTTGTGTTTATTGGGTGAAAATCTACGAAAGAAAGGATACAAGTTGTTTAGTCCAAGGATTCAGAAAGTGTGATCATCGGAAGTAAAAGTTCCATTCTTCTATTTTTCCTTTTGAAGAAGATAGGAATAAGTTAGCTCTTCTATAAGTCATAATGTTTATGGACTCGGATTTAAATGAGTCTTAGAGATTAATAATTCTTTTAATGAACTCCGTTGGAAGGGATAGCGGGACGCTATGGTGACAGGACGGAATTGTTGGGTTCAGTTCCAAGGATCTCACGAAAAGAAACTGAGGCAATTGTTCGGAGTTCGAGAGGTAAGGGTAATTTAACAATTATCTAATTCATGAGATTTTCACCTAGTTTTGAGCAACCTTTACTGACCAAACACAAGGAATGGTAAGTTCCACTGCACTTCCTAAAACAATAAATCATCTGTAACGTAACAAATTATAGCACTACCGACTCGAGCTTATATTTCTGTTTCCACATTACTCAATTACAGCAATTTTTTATGTTGTGGCTTGTTCTTTTGTTTTTCAAATCAAAACATCAGTTGATATGTTTCCCATAGCAGATGAGTCAGTTCAGCCGGTAGGTACTCGAAGGTCTGGTCGGGAGGTTCGATGGCCTGGGTATCTTGATGATTATGTCTATATAACTTCATAAAAGAGTGGTGTTATTTTGCTGGAGGGTTGTGAGAGCCTTACATTACAAATACCATGTATGTTGTTTCTTATGCTTTTTCTCTGACAGGAAACAGTGGGAGCTTTGAGGAGCCTCAAACTTATAAAGAAGCAGTTGTTTCCACTCACTGGCGTGCAGCTATGCAGAAAGTATTAGATGCCTTGGCAGCAAATGGGTTTACAAGAGGGAGAAAACAATTAGATGCAAGTGGGTTTACAAGGTCAAACTTAAGTCTGATGGCTCTCTTGAGCGGTATAAAGCGCGATTGGTAGCCAAGGGTTTTACACAGAGTTATGGCCTTGATTATCATGAAACCTTTTCTCCTATAGTTAAAATGACCACGATTCGTGCTCTTTTGACTGTTGCTATCGATAAAGGATGGGTTGTCGATCAACTGGATGTGAATAATGTCTTTGTGCATGGTGATTTGGATGAGGAGATGTACATGAAAGTACCATCAGGATGGGATGTTTCTTGACGCAACAAAGCAAAGCGTTCTCTTTATGGTCTAAAGCAGGCTTCTCGCCAATGGTTTTCTAAGTTGGCTCACTTTCTCAAGACTCTTGGGTTTTGTCAGTCTAAAAATGATTATTCATTGTTTTACAAGAAGAATGGTTCTCAACTGTTTTATGTGGCGATTTATGTTGATGACATGTTGTTAGTGGGGACAGATCAAGGAGATATTGATCAACTAAAGCAAGCTTTAGATGACAATTTCTAGATTAAAAATCTGGGAGACTTGCATTATTTTTTGGGCATTGAATTCTTGCATACGCCTCATGGTATTGTCTTATCTCAACAAAAGTGTTGTCGAGAGCTTCTTAAGGAGAATGACTGTGATACTGGCAAGGCAGCAGCTGGACTGATGCAAGTCGGGGTTCTTTTACGTAGTACAGATGGGACTCCATTAGATGATCCCTTCGTTTTTCGATGCCTAACCGGGAACTTAAATTATCTGACCAACACTCGGCCAGATATTTATTTTACTGTACAAATCCTAAGTTAGTTTATGCAGTGTCCTACTGATGTTCATTTGCAAGCTGCTTTACATGCATTACGTTATGTGAAGAGGGCCATCAGTTATAGGATTATTCTTCGATAGGGGTCTTCGTCTGGTTTGTCATTGGCTGCTTATTGTGATTCTGACTGGGCCGCTTGTCCGGACACACGAAGGTCTGTATCTGGTTATTACATTTTCCTGGGGGATAGTCCTATATCATGGAAGACCAAGAAACAGGGGGCGGTGTCTTTGTCTAGTGCTGAAGCAGAGTATCGTTCACTTTGTCATGTTACGGCAAAACTTACTCGGCTTCTTCACGAGCTAAATGTTGAGGGCATCACTCCTATTCTAGTGAAATGTGATTATCAGTCTGCTATTCATATTACACGCAACTCGGTATTTCATGAACGTACGAAGCACATTGAGATCGATTGTCATTTTGCTCATGACAAAATTCAGTAGGGTGTTGTTGATGTTGTGTTCACTCCCACTACTACTCAGCTAGCTGACATTATGACGAAGGCATTGTCCAGCACTCGTTATCGCGAACAACTTCCTCGCATGGGTGTGGGACGTGTTGATTTTCCAAGCTACGCGATTCTGATCACGTACGGCTTGCGGGGGGTGTTGGAATATATCATAGTTTGATCACACGCAGTATAATACTGATGTTCTTTGCTGCGTCCGGATCCGAACAGAAAGAGATCTCACCCGGACCAAGCATCAACGGTGGAGAAGAATATTGCTCTTTCTATAATTCTGGCCGACGACGAAAAAGCCTCGTCCGATGTAGTTAGTAGTAGAGTTTATCTTTTGACGAATGTTTTTTATTGTGGCAATGGGGCATTATTGTGGTGTGAGAGTATATTAAGAATGCAGTGGAAGTGTTTTAAAAAAAAAACAGATTATGAGCATCAAATTAGGTTTTTTTAATGTGGGGATATATTATTAATAATTCACAAGGTTAGGCAGCTCGCATAGAGTAACCGGGAATCAATCCGATTCTTGACGAGTACAACTTATGATGCACTATCCAGTATCCCAACCTAACTGAACCGTAAGGGTGTTCCATCCAGATTACAGACCACATAAACTCAACTACACTACTAGAATATAGAGTTTTGGTAACAATAAAAAATCGTTACCAAAAATCACAATCGTTACTATTCCAAGTTATGGTAATGACTTTTATTCGTTATTAAAGGTTATATCATTACTAAAAATATGATTTGGTAATAGTTATATTGTTACCGTAGTCTTAATTTTTTAAAAGTTTTTAGTACTATCTTTGGTAACGAAGTACTTATCACTGATAACAAGTATGATAACGATGTTAAGTCGTTACCAGAAGCTTTGTAACAAAAAAGATTTGATTTTTACGACTAGACCAACAACAGCAAGACACGTACATAGATCGATAAAAACGAAAACCATACCAAACATTAAAGTAACGAAAAGCATAAACATAAAGGCCAGGGACATCGGGTCGTAAATAGGCTATCTAGGGTACCCCCTCCCACTATAGTCGACCCCAAACCAATTCATTGATTTTGGCAACCTCGGGTAGCCCGAGGGTTGCCCCAACTGCCGTAGAATCTGGCTAGCACTTAACACACTTTTCCATCTTAGTCCCCTCATAATTCAGTGGGTTTCGGTAGGGCTGCCCATGGTATGTTAACAATTCCATTACCATTCCATTTAGATTTGTTAACCGGATTCGGTTAACCGTTTAATACAGTTTTCTAGTATTCAATTCCATTACCATTCCATTTTGACCGGTTAACCTTTAGTTCGGTTTGATTTTTACGGTTAACCTTGTAACCGTATATTTTGTTTTATGGATGAGACCCATAGTATTAATACTATAGTACAACATTGATCATTCACCAAAATCATTGGTGACAAATCAAACACATGAGACAAAAAAAATATATGTATATTCCCTCAAAAGCTAACATTCATTATTATATAAGTGAACATTAGTACTTGAAGTTTTTCATTGTTTATATAATCAGTTAGCCGCTCTCAATAATTCAATACCATTACCGAAACCGAAACCGGTCAATTTACACAGTTCGGTTAACCATACCACAAGAACCGGTATGATTAACCGTAAAACAGGTACGGTTCACTTTAGTTTTGGTCGGATACAGCGGTTTCAAAATGTTTTGGGCAGTCCTAGGTGTCGGGCTATAAATGGAACGACGATGTTGGCTCTTGCGCGAGGGTGTAGTGTGGAGATAGATATGTGTCAACATATAATTGGTTGAATTAATGAGAAAAATAAAGGAAGAAAAAAAGTAGAAAGAAAAGAATAAAATGAGGGATTAACATTCATCCACGCGCGTGCCTATTGGAGAGAGTTTGAAATGCTAAATGTTGCTTTGTTAGGAGGAGAGAGAAAATAATATTTTTTTCAAAATGTTATAACTTACAAATTAAAAATGCAAAATAAAAAATTTTATATCATTGTTCATCATTTTTCATGCTCTTCAAAACAATATGCATCATGGTTATGTTTTGGTAAACTTGAAATTTTATATTTTTAGAATGAGTATATATTATGTATTTTTAAAGTTAATCTTATTCATTAGTAAAATGAATCTTCTTTAATAATAAAATGAACCTTATTCATTAACAAAATAAATCTTACCACAAACACTCTAAAAACCACCATAGGAAAGTTAAAAACGTCGAAGGTATTTTTATGGTTTGTAGTGCAACTTTCAATAAATGAAAGGTTCATACTATTCTCGCATAAGTTTGTGATAAGATTAACTTTTATTAGTGTTAAACAAAATATTCACTTTTCTTAAACCTTTGATTCACCTTTGAAAAACCTTTGATTCACGTTTTATAAACCTCTGATTCACTTTTCTTAAACCTCTTATTCACTTTAGTTAAACAATCTCTATTTACGAGAATCACTTTTCTTAAACCTCTGATTCACTTTCTTAAACCTATTATTCACTTTATAAAAACCAGTGATTCACATTTCTTAAACTTCTTAATCACTTTAGTTAAACAATCTATGCATACGAGATTCACTCTACTCTGATTCACTTTGTAACAACCTGTGATTCACTTTTTAACAATGTTTGATTCATTTTTTTAAAACCTCTGATTCACACTAGTCAAACAATCATAATCACTTTAGTTAAACAATATTTGTTTATGAGATTCACTTTTTTTATAAACCCCTTATTCACTTTTACTCAACTCTCTGATTCACTTTTTAACAACCCTTGATTCACTTTTTAACAACCTTTGATTTACTTGTCTTAAACTTAAGATTCACAATGAATCTTAAAAAATATGTACGTACAAAAAAAAAATTGAACTTTATCAAAACATATTCATGTTTGATCTTATTTTGAAGAGCACGAAAAATGATGAACAATGGTATAATTTGTTTTATTTTTGCACTTATATTATGTAAGTTATGACATTTTGAAAAAAAAAATCATCTCTCCTACACACACCCCTCCCTCCTGTATGCAACGTGTGTCTCCAATTCCCTCTTATTCTTTTTTTTTCTTTTTCCTTTATTTCATCTTCAATAGAGTGTTTGTTGGGACATCAGAGTGTTGCAGAGATAGCCAATCACCTCGACAGAGTCAATCATCCTCAATCAAACACAAAGCGCGAGCTACTACAAGAGAGTCCATACAACTACGAAGACTTCATAGACTCTCCCATGCTGTTGCGAAAACCAAGGGGCGAACTCGGGAATGATTCAACACCACAACGGTCACACAGCCTCCCCATTACTTCCGAAGTTCACGGCCCAAGTCAGGAGACCACTTAAGGACGTTGCCCACTAAGTTAGTTCCGACAATTACGGAACTAACTCCCTCGATCTGCCGCTTCTAGTGCTAGTATAAATATGTATTGTAATAGCTTTTTTCAAGTGTGCTCTCATTGAGAAATATTCCAGAGCTTAGAGAGAGAAAGGAATTGCTTTGTAAGTCAGAGAGAGAAAACACGTACCAAACTAGTTAGTGCATCTAGATAGACTCTGCCTAGGAAGATCCTAGTTTTGCTACACTTACCATTGAGCTGATTAGAAAGTGTATTGGGTGAGTTAGTGAAAAACCGCTAAGTAGATCTCATCTACTTAGTGGGCATCTGTAAGTTATTTTGTTTTTACCAGAGAATAAAATAACTTATTTGTGTATCTTGCTGAGTTCCACAGAGTCCGTCTCTAAAGTTAATTCGCTCAAGTCCCTTTAAGTCTTCCGCATACCGAATTTAATCAGTTCGATTGAGTGTCTTTTCATTCCAGAGTGTTTCTTCTCCTTTAGAGGTCGATTGAGTCAAACCAACCCTTAGACTTACACCTTAGGTTGGTTTGAGTTAGCCACCCGATCCTACACGTGGTATCAGAGCCTTGGTTAGGCTGACAATCAATCAACGAGCAATGGCAGACCTCTTCGCCAATCAAAACAACAAAATGCACTTCGAGCACCCCAGACTCACCTCCACCAACTACGATCATTGGAAAAATGAGATCAAACAGCACATTGAGTCAGTCAACTCTGAACTTTGGGAGATAGTCATTGGAGGAGATCTCGCAGTCAATCCAGATCGATCCACATGGACTGTTGCAGATCGTAAAAGGTATGAGCTAAATCGACAAGCATCCCGCGCTATCTACACTTGTCTGTCCATTCCAGAACAAAGAAGAGTCAATCATTGTAAGTCCGCAAACGAGATATGGACACTCCTTCAAGCTACTCACGAAGGAGTCACTGAACTCAAGAAATGCAAAGCTCAAGAGCTTCGAATGGATTATGAAATTTTTTTGCAAAAACCCGGTGAGTCTCTGGAAGAAGTGCTTGATCATATTTATTTACTAACTACTACCATGAAGGAAGTGAACATCTTACCGGATAGAGAGAGTGTCTTGCACAAGCTGCTTGACAGTCTCAGAGAAGAATGGGCAGAGACGGTAATCTCCACCAAAGCATGCAAGGACTTGTCCAAATGGAGCTGCCAAGACTTAGGCTCCTATCTACAATATGTGGATAAGTACAAAAAGAACGTTCGAAAGAAATGTGGTAATACATCTTCTTCTACTTCTAGTAAGGTTACTACTTTGAATGACCACGCCTTGCAGGTTAACTCAAATCAGTATACCCAAGAAGGAGCCTATGTTGCTGATACTCAAATCAGACAGGCTAAGGCCGAGTTGGTGGATATTATTGTTGAAGAAAGTGAGGCTGAGACTATGGAAGACTTTGTCTTCATAGTAAAGAACTTCCAAAAATTCATGTGTAACCAGCCTAACCGATAGAGTCGATCGTTCTCAAATACCTCCAAACAAGTCTTCAACTCTGTCACCTGTTTTAACTGCAATAAACCAGGTCACTTCAAGAAGGACTGCCCCTTACTCAAGAACCAGTATGGAAACTCCCAAGGTAGGTCCCTGATGGCAGCTATCGGTTGGGGTGATTCAGACTCCGACGATCAAGACACAGAGTCCAGCGGCCTGGTATGTCTCATGGCACATGATACTGTAGACACCAAAAATTCTCACCCCATAAAGCAAATTCTGAAATAATAAGAGGGTCGTCGCCTTTCTTTTTCAAAAACATATCAGCGTGCGTGCTAAAACGAAACCATCATTTTTTAATCTTTTTCAAAGCATTTCATAGAAACACGATTTTTTTTTAAAATGAATTTCCAAATGACAATCCGGTTTTAAACCCATCCCTTTTTAGAGTTTATACCGTTTGAGTTAGGGCTCTTGTATTATTTCCTTCGTTTTTGTATTGAATTCTGAGTTAGTATAACTGGTTAGTGTATTCCTTGAAAACACCACATGTCTTGAGTTCGAATCCCAGCTCGAGCGCGTTTTGTTCCTTTCCGCATTTTAATTCGCATTATAGGTTAAGTAATATATTCCCCGCATGTGTACAAATAACGTCATGGCCTAACTGGTGGCTCTCTGTAGAAGGGATGAAGATGTTCCGGGTTCAATTCCCTTTAGTGGCATGGCTAGTTTTCATTTTTGCCACTCGTGAAGGACGGCCCAAACACAGCCTTGGCCCAGGGACAAGTCCAGCCCCAATAAACCCTAGACCAACATCTGCCCAAAACCCTACTCTCTCTATTATAAAAACAACTCATAAAAAAACCTACAGAGGACACGTTTTATCAAGCCGACACCGATCCCCATCATTCTGATTGTCTCATTCTCGATATTCCTCGCCTTGCCCGTGTTCGAAGAAGCGAAAGACGACCAACACCCAGAAACCTGACCGCCATTCTTTTCTTCTTCTTCCCGAGTTCAGTGAGGGAGAATGACCCAGAAAAATCTCTTCACCTCCTCTGAATCATCCTTCCGTCTTCGAATCACCACCCACGCCCACCACCCATTCTCGCCCTTGAGTTCCTGTCCCCGACCAAAGTTCACACTCTCTATAGCCCAACTACACCACCTCGGATCTAGCAAGGGAGAGTAAGTACCATCCATTTCCTTCCCTGGCCGACGACGGTTTGGTACTCATTTTGAAGTTTTCTGCTGCTTATTTCTCTAAAATGAACTCTCGACCAGATGATCCCTTTTTGGTGATGGTAGGGCGAACGCCCGGCTCTGTCGGAGACATGTCTCCGAGGAATGAGTCAATCCCTTCCCCATTCTCTTCTTCTTTTTTTTTACTTCGATGTTCGTTTTTATGTTTACTCTGTCAAAACCCCAGAACTTAGGCTATGAATCTCGATTTCGTATGCTTGGGTTCTGGAGAATGTTGAGCGCTGGGTACAATTCGATACTCCCTTCTCGCTCCTGATTTCCCCATGTTTATATGTTCTAAAACTGATACGGATGGTGAAATTCGTGAGCAAGTTTGGAAGTTGTTTGAGGGAGAAACCTCGGGTTCTACCTAAGTTGCAGCGGTATATCAGTTTACTTGCTCCGTTGTTTTGTTGGTCCCTTCATTTTGCTTGGTTCGCGAATGGTAGCAAGACCAAAGGTGTTTCGGTTATGTTTACAATGTTTTATTCGTTAACGTGGCCCTGAGCAATATCGAGAGATATTTATGGTTACCGTCTGATTCCCGTCATTCTGTCTAATACCTCCCCTTTGATCGGTACATCATTCTAGTTTATTGGAACTATCTTCTCCGTTGTCGGATTACACCTGAAAAGTATGTGATCTACCCGTTCAAGTGTTTATGTACAGATTCTCATTCGAAACTGTCGCTTTGCTCTCTCGGATCGATTTCTTTCTGCATGCCATTTGCTCCTGCTCTAAACTAACCTGCAGGGTTTGTTGCCATCAGAAAGGATTTTCTACTATCTCGGTGTTGCAGTGGAATAGACTTGTGCGACTCGCTGATTCGGATTAGTAACTCCCATGAAACTACAATGTTGTGTTCGAATTCTCACTACCCATGGCATCTTCTTTTCTTTACTATGAATATTATCTGACTTGAACTAACTTTCGGTCGTTGCTGTTTCATTTTTGTTCCGATGTTATATTCATTGTTTTGCAGGGAGCTCATGTCTCCAGTCCTGGTATTTCATTCTAAACTAGAAATTTGCCGAACTGTGATGATTGATATATATTTTGAAATCCATGTCTGTTACCGGTTCGAATAGTTCTCCGTTTCTCATTTGGAAAAAGAAGTTGCACTGTATCTTTATCTTTGCTAGACCGGGTCCATGTGAGCATGTTTACCCATTTCTGATTAGCCCAGGTTAAGTGATGCTTCAATTAGTTAACCATGACAGAGTTGATTCTAGTTTTGTATATAATTGTTTCCTGTATACTAACTTTTGTCTGGCCATTGAAAGATAATAAGTAGAGAGAGATAATTGATTAGCAACCCATACATTAGGGTTCACTTTACCGTTGCCTTGTTTGAAAGTTCTAGGGTTAAGTAAATCTGTTTTGTCCTTTGATTATCTCTGAGATTTACCCTCGCATCTATGCTACTTCAGTAACCCCTGAGATTCAGTCCTGAGCATGTATGATTCATGGATGGCTTCTGAAATTCATGCGCGTATGTATATATGGTTTATGTGGCTTTATTGAGATTCATGCCCGCACTTTGGCTTATTTCAGTGGTTTATTGTATGGGCTTGTTCTGTTTGGGTTTGCATAAACATCAGCCCAAATCTAATCTATTTCAGATTCAGCCCATAACTAGCCAAACGGGCTAGAACAGGTGGCCTTAGAAAGCCAACTAGGTTGCCCTCTTAGCGGACCCTTGAGGCCCGCTTTAGAAAAGCTTTAGGTTTGGGTATCCTCAATGCATACGGGTCCTAGACACGGTCCATTCGAGGAATACCCGTATCCCATAAAATTTTCCAAATCATCCCCTAATTTCAGAGTAAAATATACAATCAACAAAAATCCAATCCAATTGTAAATCCAAATAATCATTCAGACATGACTTAAGCCCACTAGCTCCAGTGCAATAATTTCAAACAAATTTTGTAATCAGCCCATCTTAGAAATCTGATTTTAGAACCCAACAAGGCCTAAATTCGAAGCCCAACAAGGCCCAAATTCGAAGCCCACCAAGGCCCAAATCCAAAGCCCAATAAGGCCTAAATTCGAAGCCCAACAAGGCCCAAATTCGAAGCCCAACAAGGCCCAAATCCAAAGCCCAATAAGGCCCAAATTCGAAGCCCAACAAGGCCCAAATTCGAAGCCCAACAAGGCCCAAATTCGAAGCCCACCAAGGCCCAAATCCAAAGCCCAATAAGGCCTAAATTCGAAGCCCAACAAGGCCCAAATTCGAAGCCCACCAAGGCCCAAATCCAAAGCCCAATAAGGCCCAAATTCGAAGCCCAACAAGGCCCAAATTCGAAGCCCACCAAGGCCCAAATCCAAAGCCCAATAAGGCCCAAATTCGAAGCCCGCCAAGGCCCAAATCCAAAGCCCAATAAGGCCCAAACCTGAAGCCCAACAATAAGCCCAAGTCCAAGCCCCCAATAAGCCTAAACCCGAGCCCGGTCCATTACCAAGCCCGGCCCAATCTCAAAACTCGGCCCAATACCCAATCAAACCAAACCCACAAAAATCTAACAAAGTCCACAAGAATCAAACCTTGACCGGAATGATGACTTTTGACCCGAACTTTGACCTTTGACCCGAACTTTGACCTTTGACCCAATTCAAACTTTGACCAATCTGAACTTTGACCTTGACTTAGCTTTGACCCAGTCCAACTTTGACCGACCAAATTTTGACCAACGACCAAAAACGTTGACCTTGACCAAAAACGTTGACCTTGACCAAAAACGTTGACCTTGACCAAAAACGTTGACCTTGACCAAAAAACGTTGACCTTGACAAAAAAAAACGTTGACCTTGACCAAAAAAGCGTTGACCTTCACCCGACTTTGACCCAACCTAAACCTTAATCTAATTCAAACCCGATCCCAAACCCAATTCAAATTCATTCCAAGCCTAATTCAAACCAAATTCAATTCAAACCCAATTCATTCAAACCATCGAACCCAATTTCCACTCATCCAATTCAAACTCAACTTGTAAATTTCATTCAAACTCCAAACTCCAAAAATCTCTCTTCTCAAATTTCAAACAATCATTTTGTTCGAATTTCATTAAGTTTTCAAAAGAAACCATTTTGTGAAATTTTAAAGGAAAAACTCTTCTCACATCACAGAAAACTCTTCTCAAATGCAGAAAGTTCTTCTCGCATATACAGAAAGTTTTCTCCTAAAACTTTTTTCAAAATCAGTGTTTCCTCATCGAGAATTCCGAACAACTTCAAAAGTTTTCCAACTCAGTTTGCAAATTCAAAACTAAACCATTTTTTGGGAAACAGGGGATGTCTAACACCTTCAAAGAACGTTTTCTTCCTAGTTAGACATCACTTGTCTCTCTTCCAAAATAAAAATCCGAGGCGGGGCACTGGGGTCGTAACCTCCCTTGTCGCAGTCTGGATCTCTTTAGGCGGGGCATTAGGGTGACAAACCTCCCCTAATTGCAGCCTAGATTTTTACAAGGCGGGGTGCTAGGGAAGTAACGGCCTTCCTAGTTGCAGCCGGGATTTTAGAATCGTCTAACTCCCTTCCATTCGATTTCAATGTTTTTGGTTTTTTAACGTTTTAAAACCCGGGAGTTAGAGACGTTATTAGGATTTGACCGAGAACATCTCATTCATGGTGTTTCTCTCTCTAAATCTTATTTCGACATAAATTCATTGCCCCATCTTTCGAGCCTCGGCACTTACCATTAATTAAGTGTCGTGTTCGAGGGGGCACATAGGGTAATCCCTCGGGATTATCCGCCCTTTTTACAACAAAAAATGATTTTCCAGTTTTAAAAACTTTAAGAGAGACAATTCTGAATAAACCAATCCAACCCTTTCATTAGAGCTTCAAGTCACATGAACACTCCCTAAACCCTCCTCTGAACTAATTCTAAGTCACATAGGACTTCCGATCCTTGAAGACTCTCAGAAGCCTGAAACATCTTCGAAACCTGAACACACCAATTGACCCGAATACCCCTTAACCCCATAACACGACTAGAACACCTCCCAAACACTCAAACCTTCTTTGGCTCCCACAAAATTCAAACCGTCATACTCCAAGTCTTGTACATTCACTCAACCTCAAGCTTTTTTCTCAAATCTTCATTCTATACTCATCTGAATTCACCAATTCTTCCTCTTGGCGTTAGCTTGGCAGAAAAGCTTGCCTCATCCCTCCCTTCTCTCTTCCTGTCCTAATCCTACCCCCTTTGGCTTTAAACGAATCTCTCTAAAAGGTTTTGAAAGAAGAGAATCCCGACAATTGGAGACCGAGGTTTCCTCGGGCACCAATCCGAAGTCGTGGTCGTTGCCACTTCTAAGGGGTGTAACCCAGTGCGAACCCACAATTGAATCTCTAGCTTGATCAGATAAGTCCTATCCATAGGCAATAAATCATCAGAGTCAATTAACGGTTCTTAGAACCCGATCTTCCTTCCTAGTTATCATAGGTCAAACTAGGTGGCGACTCTAGTCAATTCCGCCTTATAGAGGCATAAGTCCGCGTGGAGCCCATCGAGAGCGGGTGTAGTGCTCACTAGCATTCCCCATAAGCTTTCTGGGAAAGACGGACGATGTAGTATTTGAGGGATGCCAAGAATAACGGGTTTTCACCCCTCCACAGAATGGCATTTTTCTAGGGTCTCTACTTCTCAGTCAGACCATATTTAGATACACCCCCCTCATACCGAAAAATCACCCTCCACAGAATGGCGACTCTGCTGGGGAAAACTTGAGTAAGTTTTTCTCATAAACTTGGTCAAGGAAGACTGAACTCCATCCACAATTGTCAGGATTCCCCAACTTCTTTCAAAACCTTCAAGAGATTCATTCTAAAGCCGCTAGGACTACTCTACTCCACACTTAGAGTGTGTACTGAGAGGATAGTTAGGATGAGAGTCTAGAGTTCGAGATTGGCCTTGAGTGCCATATGTGTGCTTTACCATTTGTATGCTTCACTTTTGTGTGTTTATTGTTGTGTGTCTACTGTCTTATTTTACTGCTCTTCATGCATGACATAATATTTATTGCTTATTTATTGCTTTTGTAAATGGGGCCTTCCTAGAAGGAGTCAACCCATTGTTGCATCGGGTAGCATAGGACATGCATTCCTCTGTGTCACCCGATTTGTCCACGAGTCACGGGATCCCAACCGGTCCACGGTTATTCCCCATGAGTTGGGTCCTTCCTAGAAGGAGTTAACCCACGAGGTAATACGGTCCAAGACCAACACCTTGAAGCTCATGATCCAAAATATCCTCCATTACCCGAGTCTAAACCAGCATATAGTGAACCATGAGCCTTCAGTGTCCAGCTGCCTAATCCGGTGTCTAGGACGGGTTTTATGGGTAGTCACCCCCTTGTAGGCCGCTTGTCTGACCACCCTTCTGCCTTACCCTGAAGATTGCATGGGCTCAGCTCTCTATGATTCCTCTGCACCACGGGTGTCTTTAAAAGCCCAATGTCGCGCTACACGTCCATAGAGGATCCTGTATTTACCGGATACCCATACATGGCACAACGTAGTAAGTGAATAATTTGGACTTTAGACACACCTTATCGTGCAGACGAGGGGAGATCGAACCCCATGCAGTGCTTCCCCAAGTTTCCCAAAAGTGAGTATGTTGTGATAATCCCCGGCCGTGGCTCGTATGACTGTACCACTTCGGGTATCCTGACCTTCCTAACTTAAGCACTCCGGGCTTTCTTAATGACGTGCCCCACAAGGCATAACAGAGATAAATCCCGAGAGATGAACAGTGAAGGGACGATGGTTCCCCCGGTGGTATGGAAACATTAATTGACCTGGAAGGTGATTATCCCAATCATTCGCACTCAGCTCCACATAAAAACTAGCCACGATTTTACTTCTTGCTATACATGTATGCAAAACACTTTCTTCAAACCAAATTGTTTTAAATTTTGCAAAATGTTCGGAATTCTCTTTTGCATGTCTCTTAAAGCTGTTTTACGAGCTCGTCTAATTTAGAATCCCACTTATATTTTACTCAAAAACATTTGGATTTTAAAACGTGTCACTTACTTCATTTCACAAAAATGTTATTTCCAAAACAATTTTCAAAAAATAAATTTCAAAAAACCTACTTTCTACAAACGAATTTCAGACAACATCCTTCACCAACATTATTTCTTAATAGTTTTCGAAAACAGTTTTCAAAGTTGATTTTCACAAACGTATTCCAAAATAAATGATTTAGTCCCCATGTTGCGATCCGCTATTTTTGAAGCTCAACCCACCTTCAAGAGCAGCGGTCATTACTGTGGAGCGTACTAATCATTCCGTGTTTTCACAACAGTGGTGGATTTTTACATATGATTTTGTGCTCGATCATTCACTTTTCCTTTCTCAAAAATATCCTTCTTCCCTCTCGGCGAAGCAAGTGAAGCAGCATAAAGATCGAGTACGCGGTGTGAGCCAAAAGCCAGAAGCACACCAACCCGTGCAGCTAGCCGAGCGACATGAAGATTAGCAACACCTATTTGAGTTCGAACTGTTGGAAATCAGAGGAACACCAGACCCGTTTTGTTGGGTCATGGTACTGCTTCACCGCAAGAGCCCAAAGACGAGCAAGCTGCCAATCGGGAGCCCGAAAGCGAGCTAAGCAGCCAACCAGGAGCCCGAGTGTGAGTGAGCAGTCAATCAGAAGCCTGAAGACAGACTGGAAGAATTCAAGAGAAGTTTGACTCAAAATTCCCCCTTTAATGACTTTTTAGGATTGATGATGTATAGGTTTTCCCCTATGATTCTTTTCTTTCTTGTCCATTTCTGAATAGATTACATGTATAGGTTTATACATTCCCTCTAAATTTATTTAGATCAATGTGTATAGGGTTCCCCAATCCCTATGTTATTTGCGAATGACCGAGCGTCAATATTCATATTGTTCAAATCCACCACTCCGAAAACACGTGTTTTCAAAACCGTCTTTAAAAGCTCGGTTTCTTTTGGCATGCACGTCCTGTTTAAAGGAAAGGACATAGAGACGACCCTTCACGTTTTATCTATCACTCTTAAAACTTTGCTTTATGGGGTGAAATTTACGGTGTCTACGGATACATCCCCTTTGAAAAATTGATGAGATAAAGTGACGCTTATCATACGAATACTACATGTATCTCACAACTTTTTCCAAGATAAATAAAAATCATTTTTGCACCAATAATCATTCACATTCATCACACAACAAATATTTGTTTGACAAAACATACTGATATTACCTCTTCTCTTTCATTCTAATCCTTGTGCGTGTAGGTGTTCGTGACTATCGGCAACTGGAAAGAGAGAAGACCAGTCCGCCTATAACTATGGCAGAGAAGAGGGAGCGAGCCCCTCGACATGATCAAGTAGTCGAAGGCCGATTTGTTCATGAAGGATTGATCCATGACCTTACCGATGACTTGGAGAAAAACCTGAAGATAGAAGAATTTGTCCAAAGAAGAATAACTAGGGTCTATACGGGGTCGGATAGCAGTTACAAAGAGTCTCCAACTTACTCTGCATACGATGCCTATGAGTTTCAAGCAATGGACCCTCACGCTCTCTCTGTCCAAGTTCGAACAACACCAAGCATGCCTTCTTCACCTATGTACAGGGCAACTCTGAGAACCCCAACCGCCACCAGAGGAAATTGGCAACCACAAATGGTCTGTGACGAGGGTAAGACCCAGGGCCCATCTTCCCCCATGGTGCATTCCAACTTAAACCTCTCCTTGCCCACACAAAAATATGTCCTCCCTTGGCAAAGACCTCCTCACTTGTCAAATTCTAGCCAACATCTTCACCCAGGAACCACACTGCCCTCTCAATCTCTTGGCACCGGCTACCCTGAGACAGCGCATATTTCGATCCAAAACGCTTGATCTCAGAGTGAGTCCAAGGAAAGAATTAGTTAAAGAACTGAAGGCGGAACTAGAGCTAGCCTAACGTTTTAAGTCTGCAGGTTGGGAGCCAACTAACCCGTATCCGGATGCTCGTCTACAAAAGGGCACGAGTCTGCCTGAGATGGGAAGTATGAGGGAATTGGAGACCCGAGACATCATGTCGACAAATATGATAAACTCATGAATCTCCATGGCCTTTCCGACGAGCTGAAAGCCGCATGCTTTAGATTCTATCTGCAAGGACCTGCTTACTCATGGATTATGAGCATAGATCTAAATGGAAAGTCAAGCCAAGACCTGTATTTAGATTTTCTCTCTCAATACGGCGACAACTTTCATCATGAAGTTACACGTCGAGATTTAGAGATCACATGCCAAAATTCTGACGAACCCGTGAGGGAGTTCATAAAACGATGGAGGGTGAAGGCCGGACAAATGAATAACCGACCTAATGAGGAAGAGCAAGTGCGAATGGTAATTTCCGGGCTGAAAGATGTGTACCGACATCAGCTGAGATATCTAGGGATATGCGACTTCAGACGACTGATGGCGGTTGTGACTACTTTGGAAGATGCTGAAACCAAAGATCCAAAGCCAACAATCATGCAAAGAGAATACCACCAACCCGGGCAGGACTCTCAAAGACAGAATTCGGGTCTAGGAATGTCACTCGGAGCCTGGAGATTTTAACCGAGGGAGGCTACCTAGCACCTTACAACACCAGTTCAAGGGTGAAGAAGCTTGGGCCACAATTACATGAGTATTGTGACTATCATCGGATTCACGGGCACGCCACCGATGAGTGCACCACACTGAGAAACGCAATCCAAGAGCTGATAGACAGAGGAGAGGTATCTTCTTTAGAGCTAAGACGTTCATCCTGGACCACGAAGCGCACTTTCCTGAGGCATCACCGAGCCATACAGGTCCACGTGTTAATCCATGACGATAGTGACAGAAAGTAGTTGAGTAATGTTTGAAGGGTTGCATCCCATCCCTCCCCCTTTTGTTTGACCTATCCAGGAATCACAGAAAACAAGACAGTTTTATCATGTTGACTGGTGCAGTATATGGATTACCACTCCTTAAGCGGTCAAGGTTCGATTTACAGCTAAAACATGTGGGGTCACGTTTCTTTCGGGACCCACTCGGCAATTGACCGCCTAAAGAGCCGTTGTTAACGAGATGAACATCGTGGATCCTCAACTGAAACCGACTCAAGTAGATTAGGTGTAGCCTTACCACGCATGCATTGTATCCAAAAAGAAAACCACAAAAAAAAAGAGCATTCGGTCGAAATCCAAAGTTAACCATCTTCATTCATCGTTTTTCGGTGTTTCATGCATCTTATACATAAGTAATTCCATATACCAAATAAATTGCATTGTAGACAGTTGCATTTGCATATATTCGTATCGAAGCGACATTTTTGGTGAAAATCTTGAGAGATTGATTGAACAGCATGCCTGAATCACTAAACTCTCGACCCGTCAATGAACACAAGGGTCTAATCAAAATCAGCACCACAACAAAGTGAGTAATTTGCGAAGAGCGGTATTTTCCTTGAATTTCAATGAGTGTGTTGGACGATCTACTGAGCGATGAGGGAAGTAGAGAGAGCCAATCGAGGTAAAACCACGAGCGACTGTGCATTCCTTCAGCACGTGGAGAGGCACAATACATAGTAACATCAATGTTATAGCGAGTCACGAACTGTGATTCATGCAAAGATCTGAGAATAGTAAGAAAACAATCATCGACTAATGAGAATGACGAGGCACATGGAACAAAAGCTCCAAAAAACAAAAACTTTCACTGCCCTTACATAATCCCTTAGTGAGCCCCGCTGAGCCTTTCACGATAAACCTTTTTCTGTGAACTCCACAACATGCCAACCCACGTACATATATTTACTCGCCCTTGCAATAGAGGATATTGAAGGAGCCGGAGCCATGGTCTCTTCCCCACCATCTTTCACAAACACAACAAATGAAATGTTTGAAGGAATCAGTGAGTCAATGCAACTCCAAAGTCAAACACCGAAATGTTTGAGAAGATTAGCGAGTCAATGAAAACTCCAAAGCTGAAAGCCAAAAAGTAAGCAGAAAATGCCTAAGAAGGTCGATGAGCCCATGCGATTCCAAAAACAGGAATAAGGAAAGCGAAAATCACACACCAAAGAAGAAGGAGAAAATAAGCAAAAGGACTAATAATGTCCCGAAGAAACCGATAAGGGGTTATCAAAACCCGTCTAATCATTCCACCCATGGCGAAGGTGAAACATGTCCTTTATTGCACAAAAGCTCCACGATTCCCACATAAATCCCACAGTCCCATGTGACATGCATCATACCCCTCATCCCCGTTACAACCCAATAAAGACCTCTGACTCATAAGTTAATGAGCGTTAACTGAAAGTACTGGATCTGAAACATGAATCATAAGCTTCATACTCGTTATCAACATGTCCCATCATCCCAAAGGGACCATGAGCGGAAGAGTGTGACCTTACCCCACAAGGTCTTTCAAGTGCGAGTGATTCTTTGACCGAAGCACCAAATCATAAACAGCTAATCCCATTGCAAGTGAGGAATTTGTGAGGATCGAAAGTCCAGAACCTCGAAAGGAAATTCTCAGGAAAATACTGCTCTAAGCATCGAGAGTATCATCACACCGCTTTGTACACACAGCCAAACTCACGAGAGATTGACCCACATCCCTCCGTGAGAGGAAGTGATTCACGCATTCACTCAAGATCAAACTGAAGATGTCTATATTCGTAAACCTCATATTAATAGAGATAGAGTCGTACCTTCTCTCCACTAACTGCATATGCATTTTGAATCACGTCTAGCACCTGCATTTTTCATAAGCACTTCATTATCAACATCCGACTGGTAAAGCTCTGCCTAGTCTCGTGGAAAGTCAACTTCAGTTTCCGTTATTGAAGCGTAACTTCCTATCAAAGGAAGTCAAGTCGGAGCCATCCCGGGCTATCACCGAGCTACATCGAACCATTACGGCGTATCCTAGGCCATCATCAAGCTATATCTAGCCTCTCGGAGCCATCCGCGGGCTATCACCGAGCTACATCGAACCATTCAAGAGCTATCCGGAGGCATACGAAGACCATCCCGGAGCCATCCACTGCCATACTCAAGCCATGCGGGAGCCATCCTCAAAACATTGAGACCATCCCTAGAGCTACACAGGAGCCATCCTCAAATATTGAAACCATCTCCAGAGATACACGGGAGCCATCCCAACAGTTCGAGAACAATATAGAAGCCACTTCAAATCCCTGTTGGAGCCATTTCGTCACCAAGACCTTGCTCACAAAGGATCGAACTACGTATGGTCTGATCTCAATACGGAATTGAGTACGTAGGCAGCCCGTCCAGGGTGCGACCACCTCAAAGGAAAAAAAAAAACTCCCCATTCTTCCCCTCGGAGTCACATTGAAGCTATTCCGGTGCCACACCAAAGCCGTTCATCACCACACAAAAAAAATCAATCACATCAAAATCCACTAATCACATCAACCCAACATTCGACTCAAAAACCAATCCAAATGGAAACCCACCAACCATCCCGATAAATCTTCACTCAAATTGAAACCCACCAACCATCCCAGAGCCGTTACTCACAATGGGGTCACGAATCATGACGGAGCCAACCCGGAGCCATGATGAGAACTACACCGAAGACATCCAACCAAGTTTGGCAATTCAGAATGACAACAAGTTCACCCACAGCAAATCCATCATATGGAGCTGACCGATCAGTCACCTCGAACTTCAACAACCACACCAAGACTATCGACCATTCTCAAGGTCACTGTCATATTAAAATCCACCAACCACCCCGGACCGTTGGCCACACCGGAGCCATCAGTGCCTACCAGAGCCATTGATGCATACTGGAGCCATCAACGCATGCTGGAGCCATCTCAGATCCTTAAAGCCAGGCCGGAGCCATACCAGAGCCATCCCGAGAGTTTGACGTTACTATAGAGCCATCTGCTCACGCAAAAACCTACATCCACAAAAAGGGAGTTTAATTCAATTAATACATTGGTTAATCACCTCACATCACATATCATCTGCATATACCCACAAATTTGCTCACTATCTGACGCATCTTTACACCCGCTAGACAGCTATTGCGCTACTAGTGCGGTCGACTTTTCATTTTACACCTGCTAGACAGCTATTGCGCTACTAGTGCGGTCGACTTTTCATTTTACACCTGCTAAACAGCTATTGCGCTACTAGTACGGTCGCCTTTCGTTTTACACCCGCTAGGCAGCTATTGCGCTACTAGTGCGGTCGACTTTTCATTTTACACCTACTAGACAGCTATTGCGCTACTAGTACGGTCGTTTCATTTTACACCCGCTAGGCAGCTATTGCGCTACTAGTGCGGTCGACTTTTCATTTTACACCTGCTAGACAGCTATTGCGCTACTAGTACGGTCGCCTTTCGTTTTACACCTGCTAGACAGCTATTGCGCTACTAGTACGGTCGCCTTTCGTTTTACACCCTAGGCAGCTATTGCGCTACTAGTGCGGTCGACTTTTCGTTTTACACCCGCTAGACAGCTATTGCGCTACTAGTGCGGTCGACTTTTCATTTTACACCTGCTAGACAGCTATTGCGCTACTAGTGCGGTCGACTTTTCATTTTACACCTGCTAGACAGCTATTGCGCTACTAGTACGGTCGCCTTTCGTTTTACACCCGCTAGGCAGCTATTGCGCTACTAGTGCGGTCGACTTTTCATTTTACACCTGCTAGACAGCTATTGCGCTACTAGTACGGTCGCCTTTCGTTTTACACCCGCTAGGCAGCTATTGCGCTACTAGTGCGGTCGACTTTTCGTTTTACACCCGCTAGACAGCTATTGCGCTACTAGTGCGGTCGACTTTTCATTTTACACCCGCTAGACAGCTATTGCGCTACTAGTGCGGTCGACTTTTCATTTTACACCTACTAGACAGCTATTGCGCTACTAGTGCGGTCGACTTTTCATTTTACACCTTCTAGACAGCTATTGCGCTACTAGTATGGTACCGAACTTGCATTCTAGGCCCGTCATAAGCCCTAGGGCTGGATATCAAGAGGTCCAGTTGAGGCACTCCTAAGCCCTCGTGCACCGTAAACCAATCTATTTGTTAGTATCATAGGCTCGTCATAAGTCCTATGGCTAGATATCAAGAGGTCTAGTTGAGGCTCGTCATAAGTCCCCGTACTTTCAATTGCATTATAGGCTCGTCATGAGTCCTATGGTTAGATGTCAAGAGGTCTAACTGAGGCTCGTCATAAGTCCTCGTACTTTCAATCACATTCATACACTCACAATCGCATCCCATCAAATCACAAAACCGTAGTGAGAATTTTTGGCGCCCCGTCAACCTTGATCCAATTATGCAAAGGTTTTGCAGAATTGAATCAAGGGGAGCCATCTGTAGACACCAAAAATTCTCACCCCATAAAGCAAATTCTGAAATAATAAGAGGGGTCGTCGCCTTTCTTTTTCAAAAACATATCAGCGTGCGTGCTAAAACGAAACCATCATTTTTTAATCTTTTTCAAAGCATTTCATAGAAACACGATTTTTTTTGAAAATGAATTTCCAAATGACAATCCGGTTTTAAACCCATCCCTTTTTAGAGTTTATACCGTTTGAGTTAGGGCTCTTGTATTATTTCCTTCGTTTTTGTATTGAATTCTGAGTTAGTATAACTGGTTAGTGTATTCCTTGAAAACACCACATGTCTTGAGTTCGAATCCCAGCTCGAGCGTTTTGTTCCTTTCCGCATTTTAATTCGCATTATAGGTTAAGTAATATATTCCCCGCATGTGTACAAATAACGTCATGGCCTAACTGGTGGCTCTCTGTAGAAGGGATGAAGATGTTCCGGGTTCGATTCCCTTTAGTGGCATGGCTAGTTTTCATTTTTGCCACTCGTGAAGGACGGCCCAAACACAGCCTTGGCCCAGGGACAAGTCCAGCCCCAATAAACCCTAGACCAACATCTGCCCAAAACCCTACTCTCTCTATTATAAAAACAACTCATAAAAAAACCTACAGAGGACACGTTTTATCAAGCCGACACCGATCCCCATCATTCTGATTGTCTCATTCTCGATATTCCTCGCCTTGCCCGTGTTCGAAGAAGCGAAAGACGACCAACACCCAGAAACCTGACCACCATTCTTTTCTTCTTCTTCCCGAGTTCAGTGAGGGAGAATTACCCAGAAAAATCTCTTCACCTCCTCTGAATCGTCCTTCCGTCTTCGAATCACCACCCACGCCCACCACCCATTCTCGCCCTTGAGTTCCTGTCCCCGACCAAAGTTCACACTCTCTATAGCCCAACTACACCACCTCGGATCTTGCAAGGGAGAGTAAGTACCATCCATTTCCTTCCCTGGCCGACGACGGTTTGGTACTCATTTTGAAGTTTTCTGCTGCTTATTTCTCTAAAATGAACTCTCGACCAGATGATCCCTTTTTGGTGATGGTAGGGCGAACGCCCGGCTCTGTCGGAGACATGTCTCCGAGGAATGAGTCAATCCCTTCCCCATTCTCTTCTTCTTTTTTTTTACTTCGATGTTTGTTTTTATGTTTACTCCGTCAAAACCCCAGAACTTAGGCTATGAATCTCGATTTCGTATGCTTGGGTTCTGGAGAATGTTGAGCGCTGGGTACAATTCGATACTCCCTTCTCGCTCCTGATTTCCCCATGTTTATATGTTCTAAAACTGATACGGATGGTGAAATTCGTGAGCAAGTTTGGAAGTTGTTTGAGGGAGAAACCTCGGGTTCTACCTAAGTTGCAGCGGTATATCAGTTTACTTGCTCCGTTGTTTTGTTGGTCCCTTCATTTTGCTTGGTTCGCGAATGGTAGCAAGACCAGAGGTGTTTCGGTTCTGTTTACAATGTTTTATTCGTTAACGTGGCCCTGAGCAATATCGAGAGATATTTATGGTTACCGTCTGATTCCCGTCTTTCTGTCTAATACCTCCCCTTTGATCGGTACATCATTCTGGTTTATTGGAACTATCTTCTCCGTTGTCGGATTACACCTGAAAAGTATGTGATCTACCCGTTCAAGTGTTTATGTACAGATTCTCATTCGAAACTGTCGCTTTGCTCTCTCGGATCGATTTCTTTCTGCATGCCGTTTGCTCCTGCTCTAAACTAACCTACAGGGTTTGTTGCCATCAGAAAGGATTTTCTACTATCTCGGTGTTGCAGTGGAATAGACTTGTGCGACTCGCTGATTCGGATTAGTAACTCCCATGAAACTACAATGTTGTGTTCGAATTCTCACTACCCGTGGCATCTTCTTTTCTTTACTATGAATATTATCTGACTCTTCATAGCTGGTGAACTAACTTTCGGTCGTTGCTGTTTCATTTTTGTTCCGATGTTATATTCATTGTTTTGCAGGGAGCTCATGTCTCCACTCCTGGTATTTCATTCTAAACTAGAAATTTGCCGAACTGTGATGATTGATATATATTTTGAAATCCATGTCTGTTACCGGTTCGAATAGTTCTCCGTTTCTCATTTGGAAAATGCACGGTTGCACTGTATCTTTATCTTTGCTAGACCAGGTCCATGTGAGCATGTTTACCCATTTCTGATTAGCCCAGGTTAAGTGATGCTTCAATTAGTTAACCATGACAGAGTTGATTCTAGTTTTGTATATAATTGTTTCCTGTATACTAACTTTTGTGTGGCCATTGAAAGATAATAAGTAGAGAGAGATAATTGATTAGCAACCCATACATTAGGGTTCACTTTACCGTTGCCTTGTTTGAAAGTTCTAGGGTTAAGTAAATCTGTTTTGTCCTTTGATTATCTCTGAGATTTACCCTCGCATCTATGCTACTTCAGTAACCCCTGAGATTCAGTCCTGAGCATGTATGATTCATGGATGGCTTCTGAAATTCATGCGCGTATGTATATGGTTAATGTGGCTTTATTGAGATTCATGCCCGCACTTTGGCTTATTTCAGTGGTTTATTGTATGGGCTTGTTCTGTTTGGGTTTGCATAAACATCAGCCCAAATCTAATCTATTTCAGATTCAGCCCATAACTAGCCAAACGGGCTAGAACAGGTGGCCCTAGAAAGCCAACTAGGTTGCCCTCTTAGCGGACCCTTGAGGCCCGCTTTAGAAAAGCTTTAGGTTTGGGTATCCTCAATGCATACGGGTCCTAGACACGGTCCATTCGAGGAATACCCGTATCCCATAAAATTTTCCAAACCATCCCCTAATTTCAGAGTAAAATATACAATCAACAAAAATCCAATCCAATTGTAAATCCAAATAATCATTCAGACATGACTTAAGCCCACTAGCTCCAGTGCAATAATTTCAAACAAATTTTGTAATCAGCCCATCTTAGAAATCTGATTTCAGAACCCAACAAGGCCTAAATTCGAAGCCCAACAAGGCCCAAATTCGAAGCCCACCAAGGCCCAAATCCAAAGCCCAATAAGGCCTAAATTCGAAGCCCAACAAGGCCCAAATTCGAAGCCCACCAAGGCCCAAATCCAAAGCCCAATAAGGCCCAAATTCGAAGCCCAACAAGGCCCAAATTCGAAGCCCAACAAGGCCCAAATTCGAAGCCCACCAAGGCCCAAATCCAAAGCCCAATAAGGCCTAAATTCGAAGCCCAACAAGGCCCAAATTCGAAGCCCACCAAGGCCCAAATCCAAAGCCCAATAAGGCCCAAATTCGAAGCCCACCAAGGCCCAAATCCAAAGCCCAATAAGGCCCAAACCTGAAGCCCAACAATAAGCCCAAGTCCAAGCCCCCAATAAGCCCAAACCCGAGCCCGGTCCATTACCAAGCCTGGCCCATTACCAAGCCCGGCCCAATCTCAAAACTCGGCCCAATACCCAATCAAACCAAACCCACAAAAATCTAACAAAGTCCATAAGAATCAAACCTTGACCGGAATGATGACTTTTGACCCGAACTTTGACCTTTGACCCAATTCAAACTTTGACCAATCTGAACTTTGACCTTGACTTAGCTTTGACCCAGTCCAACTTTGACCAACCAAATTTTGACCAACGACCAAAAACGTTGACCTTGACCAAAAACGTTGACCTCGACCAAAAACGTTGACCTTGACCAAAAACGTTGACCTTGACCAAAAAACGTTGACCTTGACAAAAAAAACGTTGACCTTGACCAAAAAAGCGTTGACCTTCACTCGACTTTGACCCAACCTAAACCTTAATCTAATTCAAACCCGATCCCAAACCCAATTCAAATTCATTCCAAGCCTAATTCAAACCAAATTCAATTCAAACCCAATTCATTCAAACCATCGAACCCAATTTCCACTCATCCAATTCAAACTCAACTTGTAAATTTCATTCAAACTCCAAACTCCAAAAATCTCTCTTCTCAAATTTCAAACAATCATTTTGTTCGAATTTCATTAAGTTTTCAAAAGAAACCATTTTGTGAAATTTTAAAGGAAAAACTCTTCTCACATCATAGAAAACTCTTCTCAAATGCAGAAAGTTCTTCTCACATATATAGAAAGTTTTCTCCTAAAACTTTTTTCAAAATCAGTGTTTCCTCATCGAGAATTCAGAACAACTTCAAAAGTTTTCCAACTCAGTTTGCAAATTCAAAACTAAACCATTTTTGGGAAACAGGGGATGTCTAACACCTTCAAAGAACGTTTTCTTCCTAGTTAGACATCACTTGTCTCTCTTCCAAAATAAAAATCCGAGGCAGGGCACTGGGGTCGTAACCTCCCTTGTCGCAGTCTGGATCTCTTTAGGCGGGGCATTAGGGTGACAAACCTCCCCTAATTGCAGCCTAGATTTTTACAAGGCGGGGTGCTAGGGAAGTAACGGCCTTCCTAGTTGCAGCCGGGATTTTAGAATCGTCTAACTCCCTTCCATTCGATTTCAATGTTTTTGGTTTTTTAACGTTTTAAAACCCGGGAGTTAGAGACGTATTAGGATTTGACCGAGAACATCTCATTCATGGTGTTTCTCTCTAAATTTTTTCGACATAAATTCATTGCCCCATCTTTCGAGCCTCGGCACTTACCATTAATTAAGTGTCGTGTTCGAGGGGGCACATAGGGTAATCCCTCGGGATTATCCGCCCTTTTTACAACAAAAAATGATTTTCCAGTTTTAAAAACTTTAAGAGAGACAATTCTGAATAAACCAATCCAACCCTTTCATTAGAGCTTCAGGTCACATGAACACTCCCTAAACCCTCCTCTGAACTAATTCTAAGTCACATAGGACTTCCGATTCTTGAAGACTCTCAGAAGCCTGAAACATCTTCGAAACCTGAATACACCAATTGACCCGAATACCCCTTAACCCCACAACACGACTAGAACACCTCCCAAACACTCAAACCTTCTTTGGCTCCCACAAAATTCAAACCGTCATACTCCAAGTCTTGTACATTCACTCAACCTCAAGCTTTTTTCTCAAATCTTCATTCTATACTCATCTGAATTCACCAATTCTTCCTCTTGGCGTTAGCTTGGCAGAAAAGCTTGCCTCATCCACTCCCTTTCTCTCTTCCTGTCCTAATCCTACCCTTTGGCTTTAAATGAATCTCTCTAAAAAGGTTTTGAAAGAAGAGAATCCCGACAATTGGAGACCGAGGTTTCCTCGGGCACCAATCCGAAGTCGTGGTCGTTGCCACTTCTAAGGGGTGTAACCCAGTGCGAACCCACAATAGAATCTCTGGCTTGATCAGATAAGTCCTATCCATAGGCAATAAATCATCAGAGTCAATTAACGGTTCTTAGAACCCGATCTTCCTTCCTAGTTATCATAGGTCAAACTAGGTGGCGACTCTAGTCAATTCCGCCTTATAGAGGCATAAGTCCGCGTGGAGCCCATCGAGAGCGGGTGTAGTGCTCACTAGCATTCCCCATAAGCTTTCTGGGAAAGACGGACGATGTAGTAGGTATTTGAGGGATGCCAAGAATAACGGGTTTTCACCCTCCACAGAATGGCATTTTTCTAGGGTCTCTACTTCTCAGTCAGACCATATTTAGATAGCCCCCCTCATACCGAAAAATCACCCTCCACAGATACAATAGAGTCCATGATCCCCAACAATGAGGTAACTTGCTCCCATCTTGAAACAGCTCTCTATCGCATTACTCCTATGGGCTTTATGACCTTAATTGATAAACTTTTCTCTGAGACTAACTCCCTCAAAGCAAGTCTCACCAGCAAAATATTCGAGTTAACTGAGGAACTCAAAATCTCAAAAGGTCTCATGTATGCCTTAAGAGATGAAGCTGAGGAACACAAGACCATCTCTTGCTCCCTTAGACTGGATCTAAAAGAATCATGGCGTAATGTTGACTCTCTTCAAAAGGAACTCAATGATACCTTAAGTCTTAATCAATCCAACCAGAGCGACCAGAAAGAGTATCTCACTCTGATCGACTCTCTCAAGCAGGATCTCACCATCTTCACCGATAAATGTTGTTCCCTTCAAAATGATCTCAATGCTTTCGAATCCAAAAACATGTCCTTAAACACTACTATCAAAATCCTCACTCAAAAACTGAAAGAAAAAGAGCATGCTCTCTCTCTCAAGCCAGTCAAATTTATCAAACAAGTCACCTCCTCCGAACTTCCTGAGTGGGCCAACTCCATAATCAAGGAAGTCAGTCAAGATCGTGATGACCTTCGTTTAAAAGTAGAACAACTCTCTCAAGATATTGCTAATCTACAATCTGGAGTTAGATCCACTCCATCTAAGCCCAAGTGGCAAAAAGGGAAGTTCAATATTCCAAAAAACATGTCCAAACCCGACACCAAAGCCAAACGGTATCAAGAAAAGGAGAAGTTTGACTCCTGGTGGAAGGGACAGTAGAAATATGTCAATCTTCCTCCAACCAAGATCTATAGCTACTGCGGGAGTCTTGGACATAGGGACAGTGCTTGTGATAAATTGAATAGAGATCTTTCATTTAATCTCAAACGAGTTAGATTAATTCTTGAAGCTAGAGAAGAACTAAAAAGATCTGGCTCGAAAAGGGAACCCAAGTACATCTGGGTTCCCAAGTCTAACAAATGATCTTTTGTTTTGTAGGTGAAGGCGAATGGAGATAGCTGGTACTTGGATAGTGGATGCTCTAGTCACATGACTGGAGACCCAAATTAATTCAATTCGCTTTCATCCTACCAAGGAGGTAAGGTTACTTTCGGAAACAACAACCAGGGTGAAATCATGGGAGTTGGCTCTGTAGGTAACCCCTCTAGATTTAAAATTGATGGAGTCCATCTGGTCACTAGACTTCAACATAGTTTATTAAGTATTTCTCAAATTTGTGATAGATTAAATTTGGTACTTTTCTCCTCTTCGGATTGTAAGGTTTTTGATGAGCGTACAGGTTCCCTAAAAGCTGTGGGACGCAGAGAAGGAAATCTCTACAAAATGTGCTTAAACTCCATTAATCCAGACGATCAAGTCGGTCTAAATGTGCATTCCAAAAACTCATTACTGTGGCACTCCAGACTTGGTCACGCAAATCACGGGCTGTTGAACAAACTTAAAAGCAAGGACTTGGTGATTGGTTTACCCGATACACACTTTGACACAGACTCCGTCTGTGAAGCATGCATAAAAGGTAAACACACCCGGTCGTCTTTCAAAAGTAAGTTAACTCTCTCTACTAGCTCTCCGTTAGAATTGCTCAACATGGATCTTGTTGGCCCTATGCGTACTCAGAGCAGAAGTGGTAAGAGGTATATTCTGGTCATAGTCGATGACTATTCTAGATGGGCTTGGGTTATTTTCATGTCTACTAAGGATGAAACTTTTACAGAGTTTGTCAAGCTCCATAAAATGCTTATCAACAAATTCTCGTTTACATTGAAAACCCTGAGAACAGACCAGGGCACTGAATTTTGCAACAAGTCGTTTGATGAGTTTTGTAGGGACAACGGAGTTGATCACCAAATCTCATCCGCACGTACTCCAGAACAGAACGGAGTGGTTGAACGAAAGAATAGAACCTTGGTTGAAATGGCACGCATCATGCTCATTGACAGTCAGCTAACTCCGTCATACTGAGCAGAGGCTGTTAACACAGCATGCTATGTGTTAAATCGTGCGCTGATCCATCCATTCCTTCACAAGACACCCTACGAACTACTCCGTCAACGTAAACCAAATCTCATTCATCTCAGGCGCTTCGGATGTAAGTGCTTTATCCACAATAATGGTAAAGACAACTTGGGTAAGTTCTCTCCTAAAAGTGATGAAGGTATATTTCTTGGCTACTCTTCTAAAAGCAAAGCTTATCGTGTTATTAATCTGAGAACTCAATGTTTAGAAGAAAGTCCCCATGTCAAGTTCGGTGAGTCCCACAATGTTAGCTCATCTTCTAATCAACTTGACTTCGCTCCAAAAGATTTCCTCACTGATCCACACTTCATCAGTGTTCCCATAGGAAGACTCCAAGATCCTCAATCCATCACTCCTAATGACTCCCCGGAAAAGAAAAACAATGCATCGGATTCTACCGACTCTGACAATAACTCTGAGACACCCTTGCCTCAAAACTTGAACTTTGATTCCTCTGACAAAGACACACCCCCTCCAGCCTCACATCGCCAGTTCCAGCAAAAATCTGCTCATCCTCCTGAAAACATTACATCCAACCCAAACTCAGGTGTTCAAACACGCTTCCAAGCTATGCAAAACCTGTGTGCCTTTGGTTCCTTTCTCTCTAGCACTGAACCTAGAAATGTCAAAGAAGCACTCTTTGATAGTGATTGGGTCACTACAATGCAGGAGGAACTAAATTCCCTCCAAAGACATGCTGTATGGGAGTTAGTTCCTCGACCCACACATCAACAAACCATTGGTACTCGTTGGGTCTTTCGTAATAAACTTGATGATGCAGGACAAGTTTTCAGGAATAAAGCTAGATTGGTTGTTCAGGGCTATAATCAAGAAGAAGGGATTGACTATGATGAAACATTCGCACCTGTAGCTCATCTTGAAGCAATTCGCATGTTAATTCTGTTTGCAGCATTTAAAGGTTTCACATTATATCAAATGGATGTCAAAACGGTCTTCCTCCATGGCTACATTGATAGAGAAGTCTATGTCGAGCAACCCCCAGGGTTCATAGACTCCGTCCATCCCGACTACATCTACAAGCATTGTAAGGCCCTTTACGGATTGAAATAAGCTCCACGAGCCTAGTATAAAAGACTGTCTACATATCTCTTGAAAAATGGCTTTTCTAGAGGAAATGTAGACAAAACACTATTCATTCTTCATTCATCACATGACTTACTTCTAGTACAGATTTATGTTGATGATATTATTTATGGTTCTACAAGCAACACCCTCTGTGATCATTTTGCTAAACTTATGAAGCAAGAGTTCTCTATGAATGAGTTAGGTGAGCTAAAGTTCTTCTTAGGACTACAAGTTCAACAGGAAAGGGACGGGATTAAAATCCATCAATAAAAGTACATCAAGGAACTCCTTGACAAGTACAGTCTCAGCAATGTCAAAAGCATGTCAACACCAAGCTGCACATCTGCCAAACTTCATCTCGATGACGACGGAGTCGGTGTCAATGCCACAGAATACAGAGGAATGATAGGGTCCCTCTTGTACCTGACTGCCAGTCGCCGCGACATTCTCCATGCAGTCTGTCTTTGTGCCTGCTTCCAAGCAGCTCCAAAGTAGTCTCACCTCAAAGCAATAAAACGTATATTCCGATATCTCAAAGGTACAAGTACACTCTATCTATGGTATCCTTGATCTCCTACTTTCACTTTATCTGGATACAGTGACTCTGATTAGGCTGGTTCCCTCCAAGATCGAAAGAGTACTTCAGGTAATGGACAATTCTTGGGTCTGTGTCTTGTTTCATGGTCCTTCAAAAAACAGAACTCTGTCGCACTCTCTACAGCGGAGGCAGAGTATGTCTCTGTTGCAGCCTGTTGCTCCCAACTCCTTTAGATGAAACAACAACTTCAAGATTATCATGTCACCCAAGAACAGATTCTAATATTTTGTGACAACAAAAGCACAACTAAAATATCCGAAAACCCAGTCCAACACTTCAGAACCAAACATATTGAAATTCGTTTTCACTTCTTGAAAGACTGTGTCGAGAAAAAGCTCATTCAACTTGATTTTGTGCCCACAAAAGATCAACTTGTAGATATCTTCACTAAACCCCTATCCACAGCACGATTTGAAGCACTTCGATCAGCAATTGGGTTGACTCCGTCTACCTAGACGGTTGCATCTCCTTGTCCCTACCGCAATCATCAGCAGGTACTCCCTTATGTCTCACTGAGTCTGTCTTTGTTTGTACTTGAATCTGTGAACTGTGTTTCCTTGCTTAGAACGTCTCTATGCTACTAGCACTATACATCCACGTCATCTATCCACACCCGCACCCGCCTAAATCCACGCCCTTAATCTCGCTGTAATTCGCGTCCCCTGGTTTTTCTCGCCTGACACACGAAAACCCTGCACCTTCCGCAGTCACTTCAACCTTTATATCACCCATCAGCCTACTCTGTCTCTCTCCCTTGCATCCACCTTACACCACACAAAAAACATACCCCAATTCCAAATGGCGGGCATCAATTTCAACGGGATCAACATCCCGGCTGAGATATTCCAAGATCCAATCTGCCTTCAGGCGTACCTTCAATCAATGGCCAACCCTAACCCATCTCCACTCACCACCACCACCACTCACTCTCCCACCAAAACCTCTACCACTTCATCCCCCACACACTCTGCCACACCACCACCAACCACCCGCGACACATCACCCCAACCAACACCCCCTTCTGCCGCCAAAACCGACATTCTTGAGACGGATGTCGAAGATGTCACACCGCTTAAAACCCTACCACCATCTCCGCCGCCTCACCAACCAAATCCTATTGCCGAAACCCAGGCCACTAATCAACCGCAAGCTCCGCCCAAAAAATCTCCAACACCAACCCCACAAGAATCCTAAGAAAAATAAGCAACCCCAACACCTCCACAATCTCCAAAACCCAAACCAAGAAAAAGAAAAGCTCAAACCATCACTCGACCCACAGCCAAACGAGTCCTACGATCTTCTGTAAAGGCCCAACCAGTCTCCTCCGGTTCCGGCAAATCTTCCCCTATCCAAGAGTTGCCCACCAACAACCACGACACTTCTACTGGCGCCATCTCCACCAGGACCCAGAAACCACCCAAGCCGCAACGTAGATGTGCAAAGATAGACCCCTTCACCCAGCGCTATATGCTTGGTGACCCAGCTGCAGAAAGAAATATCGTCAGGGGTAAGTTTCTAGACTTTTCATGGGCTCTGTCTTCAAATATGGGGTAGTTAGTGACAATGCTAGAGGTTCAAGGGTGGAAACACCTTTTCTGTGAAATAACCGAGTGGTATCCCCAAGAGTCTGTCAATTTTTATCAAAACCTTGTCATCAGAAACAGTGTCGCACAATCTTTTGTCAATTCAACCCCCATTTTCTTCAATCTTGAAAAGCTGTCCCAAATTCTCGAAGTCCCTCATACCGGTTTGTCCTTCTATGAAAAAGGAGTCCTTCCAGAAATCCCCGGGGTCCCACAAAACAAAATCTACCACTTTTTCTCTTCACAGAAAAAAGTGGGCTCCCCAATACCCCGAGGAGATCTTTCCATCCTTCATCAACTCCTGCACATCCTTGTCATAAAAAACATCGTACCCCGAAAAGAAGGAAATCTAATGGTCAATTGCTTGGACCTCACCATCATGTATTGCATCATTAACTGTCACTCTCTCAATCTGGCCCACATCATTCTCCATCACTTGGCCCAGTCTGTTGATACCCCAAAACACTCCCTGGGATATGTGTTTTGGCTGCCCCGCATTCTTAAATTCTTTCAGGTACCCCTGGCGACATCAACGCCGGAGTCCATCGACGAGGCAGACACCATCAACCTCCACTATCTGAATCGGCTAACATCCATCGACAAGTCGAAGCTGCTGCCCCCTCCATCAACTCCAACGATGGCGGGTCCTTCCACTTCTCACAAGGCAGTCCCTCAAGATACACTTTTACCACTCTTGGAGAAAGTGGGGCGACTCCTCGTCCTGGCAGGAGAGCTGACTCAGAGCCACTCGCGGATGGTGGACAGACTTACTGGGATCGAGACGACTATGACGGCCTTGCAGAACCAACTCTTTGACATCCAAGCAACCCTAAACCCCACCCCTAACCCTTAGATTGGTGTGCGTGTGTGTAGTGTTAGGACTTAGGCTATTTTTAAGTTCTAAACACTTTTTGCTGGTTTGTGTGTGAATTCTTGACTAACTCTTTTGTGACTAATGGGCTTCCCTCTGATGAAAGCAAAAGGGGGAAGCGGTGAATCCTGTCTAGTGTACGGGTGACTCTATGGATGCTTTAAACTACTTTCGAATTTTTTTGCTGCTGGACCGTGTGGTCTAGTACTATAACTGCTTTTAAATACTATGCCTTATTATGCCTGTTACACTGCCTATTCAATATCTACTTGCCTGGAGTCCCTCTACGATTAAGGGGGAACCTTAATGGAGTCTTTGCACTTAACTGCTACTGCTGCTACTAAGGGGGAACTTTGACAGGGTCGGTTCCCCTAGTTCTTTGTGTTTTTGTTCTCATTTCAGGATTGACTCAATCGGGATTCACGGAGGTTTGCTATCATCAGCAACAAGGGGAAAACTGTTGGGACATCAGAGTGTTGCAGAGATAGCCAATCAGCTCGACAGAGTCAATCATCCTCAATCAAACACAAAGCGCGAACTACTACAAGAGAGTCCATACAACTACGAAGACTTCACAGACTCTCCCATGCTGTTGCGAAAACCAAGGGGCGAACTCGGGAATGATTCAACACCACAACGGTCACACAGCCTCCCCATTACTTCCGAAGTTCATGGCCCAAGTCAGGAGACCACTTAAGGACGTTGCCCACTAAGTTAGTTCCGACAATTACGGAACTAACTCCTCGACCTGCCGCTTCTAGTGCTAGTATAAATATGTATTGTAATAGCTTTTTTCAAGTGTGCTTTCATTGAGAAATATTCCACAGCTTAGAGAGAGAGAAAGGAATTGCTTTGTAAGTCAGAGAGAGAAAACACGTACCAAACTAGTTAGTGCATCTAGATAGACTCTGCCTAGGAAGATCCTAGTTTTGCTACACTTACCATTGAGCTGATTAGAAAGTGTATTGGGTGAGTGAGTGCAAAACCACTAAGTAGATCTCATCTACTTAGTGGGCATCTGTAAGTTATTTTGTTTTGACCAGAGAATAAAATAACTTATTTGTGTATCTGGCTAAGTTCCACAGAGTCCGTCTCTAAAGTTAATTCGCTCAAGTCCCTTTAAGTCTTCCGCATACCGAATTTAGTCAGTTCGATTGAGTGTTTTTTCATTCCAGAGTGTTTCTTCTCCTTTAGAGGTCGATTGAGTCAAACCAACTCTTAGATTCACACCTTAGATTGGTTTGAGTTAACCACCCAATCTTACAGTGTTGACATATGACAAAAAATACACACTAACACAAAAAGACAAAATAAATACTAAAAGACTATATTAGCCATCGTCCTATTACAACCAGACTCAATCTCGAAGTTCGAAAACGCAGGCTATAAATACAGGGGTAATCATTATGCATATTGAATCATCACATCCAGGACCCCACCAAGCTATCCAGGTTGCGGTGCCAGGAATATCCACTTGTTCCAATGGAGATGAGCCGTGCGCTGAAAAACAAAATTGAAAAGGGGCTTGCACCGACGCTGAATTGAGTTTCTTTCCGGCATTGACTTCCACCACAGCTCAGTCTGCGCATCCGAAAGAGCATCCCGTCTTCTATCCCAGCCTAGTCCGCCTGAATTGGATTGCCCCAGGTAGCCGAGCTCCTGGTACAAGTCGACCCCACTCATTCGTCCCAGTGAGGCCCCGGCATTGCTAATCCAACCCCATACAACATTAATTCCTCCTGTTTTATCCGCATAATCCTGGCCAATCAAAACCTCCATCTTGATGAGATCCGGTTTCCTACTCGCCCAAGTCTTCTCCATCTCAGCGTATTCAAGAAATCTAGAGCCAGAAATGGTCTCGTGTACCACTTGGAATAAGCGGCCTATTGACCTGCCATGGTTAGAGAGGAGCCTCGCATCGCCGGTCAACAGGAGGGAAACATGTTCATCCTCCTCCCTCATACGAAACCGTTAAGTCTCCCACTCCCTCCAGCCGAACCGTTGAATTCCTCTTCCCTGCAGGTTTATACGCCAACTAAAACCCCATCTTCCATCACAACAGCCAATCTCATTTTAGAAATCTCAACCCTAGCCCATTCATACACGAGCTCACCACCTGGATTTGCTAAATAAGGTACCTCTGTGCTTTCCTCCCTGATGTGAAACCGATGTGTCTTCCGCTTTTTTCCAGCAATCGCCAGTAATTTGTCTCCTCTGAATCATCCATATACGTGTGTTTAATCCCCGCTTCCTACTAACCTGAGGTGCTACCTTTTTATCCATACATGCACACGCTATTGCAACTAAAGTCTTAGATTTTTTTTATAGTTACGGTAGTGGGTAGGTTTCGAATACAGGATCTTTGGTTCAATGATAAAGTCTTAGATGGAATCGCATCTGAAATTTCGAGCACAGATGAAAGAGGTGTACCCACCAATTCTAGTCCATTCACTTCCTTTCCTAACCTGGAAACTGAGATTTTAAACTCTCCATATGCTATAAGGAAATTGTTAGGATGTTGAAGTTACTACTGGAAGGCTTGTAGCGGGAAAGATATGCCATCCAGGAACTGATCACCGCATGTTTGAGGGTGCAGATATGACAGTGAATGAAACTCGTCTCTCCATCTAGCTACCGCCCCACTGTGTAGATCGTGAAGCTGACTTAGCTCCTGCCAAGCCCTGCTCTTAGCCGGTGCAAATAGCCCTACCGAACAGGACCCCCATTTTTTATTAATCTTTTAAGATTTTTGTCATGAGAAAATTATTTAAGGGTCTAAATTTATTTTGTGGAACATATTTCAACTTTATTTTAAGACACATTCAAACATTATAAACATGACCTCTATAAACTTGTAGCACAGAGCCCTGATAATCGTTAAGACGGCCCTGGCTCCTGCCTAATGTGCTGCCACGATATATCTGGATCCAGGTGTAAAGAGAGCTCTCTGGTGATTCACAAAGTCTGCTTTTGTTGTACTAACACCATTGTCGACCATCACCAAGTCTGCTTCCGTCGTACTGACACCATTGTCGATCGACCATCACCAACACCGTATCCGGTATAGAGATGAGAAAAGGAGAGATTTTAGGGAGAGGGGAAGATCAAAAATCCACATGCAAAAGACCACGATGAAGGTTTGAATGCCATAATAAGTTCTGACATTGGAACTAATGCCTTGAAAGCAAACCGAGAGAGAATTCGCTAGGCCCTCTCTGCTAGAGAGGGAATAAAGTAATTAGACAACCGATATTTTACTAGCATCAAATTAGGTTCTATGCACAACAAGTTGGGCTAAATTCATTCTTCGCCCAAAAATTTTGGGATGACCTAGAAGGTGGTGCCCGGTGCCCAGGAATGAGAAGTGCATCATAGGAAACGACCTCAGCGGGCATGTGAACTTTAGTCATGATAGCTTCAAGTGTGCACGACATACATGATTTTGGCATTAGAAATGAAGCAAGAAAGAGCACTTTGGATTTCCCACTAGCATATGATTTAGTTATAATCAACACTCTTGATTCAATAAGAGAGACTCTAACATGGTGACTTGAAGAAATGAAGCTAATATTACTCAGATAGATTACATTTTAGTAAGGATTAGTTAGAAAACTAGCTATACAAACTGTAAGGTTGTCGAAGGTGAAAGTGTAGCAACTTAACAAAGAGTGTTGGTGTTTGATTGTTAAGGATAAGAGTGTGCAAGGCAAGGAGATATCACTTGGATCTGAAGATAAACTGGTGGAGACTCTAAGGGGATAGGCAATAAACTTTATCCCAAAAGATGATGTACGAAGATGTTTGGGACATCGAGAAAGACGATGTTCTTTTAGATTTTAGGGTTTCATCCCCCACGTTTGAAGAAATTACATACCCCACCCATGAGGTTTCAAAAATTATTTTTCCCACCCATGTGGCTTCCCTCACTTTACATTTGGTAACTTGTCTAATTTTTTGGGTAAACTTGTTTTTTATAATTTTCATTCAATTAAAAGATGCTTAAACGTTGTTTGAAATTGATGAAATTTTACATAGACGATGCTAAAGTGTTATATTTTAGTCTTGTGTCAAATCCAAAGTTTTTAAGCTCACATGTGATTTGTAGGACACAATGAAAACACGTTCAGAGTAAGTTTTTTTTTTTTTTGCAAATTCTAGTGCATGTTGGTTTTTTCTAATTTTTGTTCAATTTTGAATATGCTTAAACGCTGTCTGAAGTTGATGAAACTTTACATGGACGATGCTAAAGTGTTATATTTTGTACCTATATCAAATCCAAAGTTTTTAAGCTCACATGTCACTTGTGGGACCCAATGAAAACATGTTCATAGTAAGCTTTTTTTTGTGGATTCTGGCACAAAAAAGCTTACTTTAAACGTGTTTTCATTGGTTTCACAGGTCACATGTGATCTTAAGAATTTTTTGATTTGACTTAGGTACAAATTTTAACATTTTTGCATCGTCTATGTAAAGTTTCATCAACTTCGGACAGCAATTAAGCATCTCCTAAATTGAACGAAAAATAAACAAAACCAACTTGAGCTAGAATCTGTAAAAAAAAAACTTACTCTGAACGTGTTTTCATTGGGTCCCATAAGTCACGTATGAGCTTAAAAAACTTTGAATTCAAAATAGGACCAAAATATTACACTTTAGCATCATCCATGTAATGTTTCATCAATTTTGGACAACGTTTAAGCATCTCCTAAATTTAATGAAAGTTAGAAAAAAAAAACTTGCCGGATCTAAAGTGGGGGAAACTACATGGGTAGGGAATGTAGTTTTCCCTAGATTTTATGTGGTCATCTATAAAGCAAGCCATCAACAACATGGAAAAAGAGGTGGCGGGAGAATCCAAAGGAATCTTGTCACCAAAAAAGGACACATCATGGTGGAATAAGGAAATGAAACAATTCATAAGGGAAAAAGGAAATGCTACAACAAATTTAAGGATGAGTGTGATTGGTGAGAACATGAAGATGTATAAAGAGGCTAAAACTAAGCAAAGAAAGCGGTAACAAGAGAAAAAGGAAAAGTGAACAAGGAATTATATGAGATAATGAACACGAAAGAGGAAGAAAATGACAGTTATGGACTTGCACATCGTAGAGGTCGCAACACTTGAGATCTTGACAAAGTTGAGGAGTAAAGGATGCCAATCGAAGGTCTTGTTGGGGAAAAGGAAATGAGGAGAGGTGGAGGTCGTAAGTTGACACATTGTTCATTAGGAACCAAACCCAAGATGTTGATGATTCTATTATACCCGAGTTGTGAATGAGGCCTTAAGAAAGATGGGGTTGAATAAAGAAGTGGGGCCAAATAAATACATATTGAGGTGTAGAAGAGATTGGGGTGGAGAAAAATGGATTGGCTAATGACATTATTTAACAAAGTTTGTAGTAACAACAAGACGTTAATGAGTTGACGAAAGAGCACTCTTTTTCCATATTTAAGAATAGGGATGATGTACAAGAGTGTGCCAACTAACAAGGGACCAAGCTTACGAGTTATACTATGAAACATTGGAAGCGAGTGATTTTTGCAAAAGTTGAGAAGAAGTGTGAACATTTTGAATAACCAGTTAGGCTTAGGCAAGGTAGGTCAACTACCGAAGCAATTCACCCTCTTATAAAACTTGTGGCGAAGTATAGGGACATGAAGAAGGATTTGCACATGGTATTCATTGAATGGGAAAGCATATTAGGGTACCAGAAAAAGTTCTCTAGTGGGCATTCGCTAAGAAATGCATATTGCATAAGTGTATCAGCATCATATATATATATGGGGATGTACTACGAGTGTATGTACTAGTGTAGGGAGAACCGGAAAGTTACTTATTACAATTAGACTATACTAGGGGTCAGCTCTAAGACTTTTTTTGTTTGTCCATAGTCATAGATGACATCATGAAGCCAATTCAAGAGGGGATATCTCGGTGCCTCATGCTCGCGGATGATATATAGTAACAGATGAAACAAATCAGGTGTAAAGGCCATGTTGGGATTATGAAGGCAAACCTTGAAGAAGACTTCGGGTTAAGTTGAAGCGAGATTGAGTATATTAAGTGCAAGTTTAATGGGGACAAGAACATAGACGACAATAGAATACCCTTGGACAGTAGGGAAATCCTTATTAGTGATGTGTTATGTTACTTAAGATCAAAAAGCTATAAGGATGACGAACTTAATGAAATGTATCACATAGGATCAAAACGGGTAGTCAAAGATTGAGGTTTTGGGTCATATTTTTTCGGGTCAATATCCGTTTGGGTCATTTAACTTTCAGGTCATTTCGGGTTCAGGTCATTCGGGTTCGGGTCACATCGGGTTCGGGTCACATCGGGTTTGGGTTGTAATAGTGTCAGATAGAATCGCTGGGTTGCAATTCGCAGTACAAACTTACTAATCACTATACAAAATTTTTTAAAATCATATTAATGTTGTAAACATGTAGTGATGTGTCCCTGTGTTTTTTCTTCAAAAAATGATATTTGAAAGTAATTTAACCCAAGAAGTTTGTAGTTGATTAGTAGCGAATTTTGGTAGTTATTTTTTTGTTGTAATCAATACTGGAATCGTTTTTTTCAAAAAAAAGTGTTGGATTTGTTATTTATGTGTTTACACTATTAATATGATTTAAAATTAATTTGTATTGCGAATAGCAAAAACTTTACTATTTGTAGTACAATTTTTTTTGTCACCAAATTTAGTTGAATAAGTTGGAATGTTATGGGGAGACACTTTTTTCTGAAACAAATGAGAATTGAATGACCAAATTCTAGTCAAAATGATTAAAATAACAAAGTTACAATAACTAAGTTACAACAACTAAGTTAAAGAAACATAGCAACAATGATGTATTTGAGGCTGGAGGGAGACTACGAGTGAACTTTTATGCATGTACGAACTGATACATCAGTTCACCGAATGATGGAGAATTATATGGAGTATAATGATTTCATCGATCATATTCCATTACTTGTTATTTATGATCCTATTGAGCCTGGTGATGATGATTTCCAACAGCAAGAACCAACTTATGAGATGCGACGTAATGTAATAGCACAACGAATAGAGAGACAAAAGTCAGGAAATAATTATTGCGTAATTGATCTTGTTAGTTCTCGTGGTAGTAACATTAGGTTTGTAATGAAATGATCCCATATGTTATATATCAATGTAACTTATAACATAAAACCATTTAAGGTTTTTACATTTGGATATATTTCAGTTCTCGTGGTTCATAGGGTTTGAATTTTAGGACTTTTGTTAGGAATTTCTACATTTTGATATATTTCAGTTCTCGTGACATAAACATTAGGTTTGTTCTGCTTGGTAGATGTTTGGATTATTAGATAGTTATTCACTTTTGATTCTGTGATTCATGGGGTTTGAATTCTAGGACTTTTGTTTGGAATTTATACATTTTGATATATTTCAGTTCTCGTGACATAAACATTAGGTTTGTTCCGCTTGGTGGATGTTTAGATTATTAGATAGTTATTCACTTTCAATTCTGTGATTCAGGTTTGTTCCGCTTGGTAGATGTTTGGATTATTAGATAGTTATTCGCTTTTGATTCTGTGATTCATGGGGTTTGAATTCTAGGACTTTTGTGCTGGAAGGGATCCCTTGGGAGATATTTTGGAAGATTTTGTGCGAGAAAGATATGGTACTGATTCCTATGAGTGTGTTGATGCATGTGAAATATCCTCCCGAAAGCAGACTGCATTAAACAAGTTCAATAGCGACAATACAAAGGGGGGCTCATAAATGATTCCCATAGCGTAATAGTCACAAAGATTCTAAAAACATAGTAATGCGGAATAGAAAGTACTACAATGCAAAAGTAAATGAAATTCAAGTGACAAACATAATGAACATCTAAACAAAATACAATAGTCTAAAAGAGAGTCAAAAGAAACGGTGCATTTCTAGGAAAATTTTGGCGTAGTCTCCCCTGTTTTTCTTCTCTCCCTCGGTTTTAAGAACCTCCACAAAATCAACCAGAAGGTCATCAATAAGATCACCAGCAATTTCAGTAATAATTTCACCATCACCAAGTCCACTATAAAATAACTACATCCATATTGTATCTTAAAACAACAAAAACATAAAACCCTAAACTATGGTGCGCCATACTGGTGATAGTATGAATCCCATATAGATAAGGTACTGAAGACCTCATCTATCCCCTGTTCAGTTTGTCTCTGTTCCTCGTGTGGCATCTTCTCACGGTGGTAACGCCAGTCCTAGCTACGGTTCCCAGGAAAGTAAGGCCTACCAACCTCATTTGCCTCACTCATGAGCTGTAACATAATATTATAAATTTAAGTTAGCATTCATAAAATGCTATAATCAACTAAAATTATACAAAGGAAGGGATCAACTTACTAAGGCGGGATCCGGCCGATGAACGAAGGTGTTTTCGTACATGTCAGGATTCATGATCTTCGGATGGGCGTGTTTGACGTACCAATCCAGATAATCTCTGTCACATGCATGCAGGGCCGCCAGTGTCTTAGTGAACCCCGGAGCAGGACCACACTCATGTGTGGTGTCCCACACACTATACATGGGGGGTACACACATCTATAGGGGGTTCCCTTTCTCCCTCTTTTTTCGGATCTAAGGTTCGGTCTAATAGGGGGAGATGGGATACACTGAACGTACCCGAATTAGCGAAGACAACGCTCTGGCATATATGGCTCATTCACGGTCATGTACTGCAAGGTACCCCTGTAACAAGAGCGACCCTTGTTCTCATTCACCTTCTCACGACCGTAGGGCAACCAATCAATCTACATTGGATCACAGGGAAACGTAATCATCAATAATAAACAATAATGTAAATAATACAAATTGCAATTATTGTACCACTTACATTTCTTGTTGGCACAGCATCTAGATGCTTGCGGTAGTTCTCCAGTGAATCTTTATTTTTCTACTGGGAGATGGACCTGACCCATCTCATAGCCCATGGTCTATCATCCCCATCACGCCAGTTAGCACTAACTGTTGGTCTAAGAGTGGGGAAGTACACATATATCCAGCAGTACTACATAAATTTAAAAAATAAATTATGACATCTATTAATGTGAAATCATGAAAATTTATTACACATTGTTGTACATTAAAACACTTACCTCGAGAAGGGTCAAAGAGCCAGCAATGCTATTATAGTCAGCACGAGATGCTATCCCCAGCTAGTGATACAACTACGCAAGAGTACTTGCTCCCCATGCGTACCTCTTTAGCTTCATATGTTTACCCATGGGAGTGACTAACCAGAACGGTAGAGGACTTATGCGTGAATGCCCCTTGTTAGCAAAGATGGTAGTAGCGCGAGCATAGTAGAGCCAACCGCACACCTGCTTCATAGGTACCTTCGGGCCGGTCGAACACCACTCTATAAGTGGACATGTCTGAATAGCACCAGTATGCCATATGCATACTGTCATCTGCTCAACGCCGTTTTCAAAATCTAACAATGTATCCATCAACTCCATAAGCTCACTGTTTGATGGATTCCCCACAAGAGAATGACCAACGATTAGGATCCTTAGTATCTGCCACACATCATGAAGTGTGATCGGCATCTCTCTAAAAGGCATGTGGGAAGAATTGGTATCCAGCTGCCACCTCTCCGCAAAGGCCGAGATCAATGACATGTTGTTGAAACCCCATGTGACATCTAGCAGATGATCTAACCCTGAGTGCAAAATCATATTCCTTGACATTTTGCAAGAAACCCCGTTAAACAGCCAGTTCGTGATTATAGGGTTTTAGGGTTTAAATCCCAAAACACCCGGTCCTAGGTATGTGTGCGACTGGGTCGGAATCGTGGAATGACTGGGGTAAAGGATGGTGTTAAGACAAGATCCTTTAGTTTTGATGATAGCAAACCTTGTGTTGTCTATCTAATGAGTTTGTCAAGATTCATGATTTCAGATAAACAGGTGAATAAGTGGCTTAGCACGCAAGGTTGCAAGTGCACTTAAGTCATGAGTGGCTTAGCACGCAAGATTGCAAGCGCGCTCAATCCACGACATGTGCTTTACCAGTCGGGCACCTGTCGGTGAGAGCTCCGGAGAACTTCTAGCAAGACACAAGCAGTCAAGAACCACACCATCACACATCTCTTACATCAGACATCAAACAAGGACCAAACGGAGTTAGCAACGTCGACAAACTCACTCAGATTATTCACAACCACACAAGCAACTTGCTCATGACAAACACACAACAAAAGGTGTATCTCATTAATGTGCAAGATAACAAGATAAGCAAAGGCTATTGATGAACATCATTACATAGCCATAATACTTCATAAGAGAGCATTTATGAGTATTAATGAGCCAGACAAGTTCAGACAAGTTGAAGTGTGCAAGTGGTGACCGACCACTTGGGGAGACGCGCCGCCAACTTGCCTATTCACAAGGCAACGCGTGTGCTGGTGGCTCCAGATTAAGTTGGACGAAAATTTGCAGTAGGGTGCAAATATTATATTTGTAGAAGAATGAGTATTCTACTTTTAGAGTCTACAACTCCTAGGTTGTTAGTTGGCATCTCAACTAAATTGTATAAATACGTGCCTTAATGTTCCTTGTAAGATAAGCCCCTGTACGAGAGAAAAGATATAGATAATCTGGGCAAGTGTGGATCAGACTTAGGAGTGTGTGTAAGTGCTAGAGAGTTGGTGAGCTAGAGAGGACTGGGTTAGAGTATCAATACATTGGGTATTTGATAGGACGACAGGTTGGGGAAAGGTCGGTAAACCGTAGGCCGATAGTCAAGAGAGGGTTGACGACTTTAGGGGTAAAGTTGAAACTGTTCTCGGGAGTCCGTGTGTGGGGCAAGGGAGGTTGAGTGAATTTCATGTGTGTAAATTCTCAATCGAAATGTGTTTCTAGTTTAATAGTTGCCTCTTGTCTATCAAGTTTTATTAGAGTCCACGATACGTCCACAACACGTCAGGGATGCATCAGGAGCGCTTGCGAGTTTCAATTGGTATCAGAGCAGGTCTCTTCTAGAAAGCTAACTGCTTTGGAAGACAATCAAGATGTCTCATGCAAGCATTCTAGCAACAGAAGAAGGTTCTGCACCAAATCGACCACCACTCTTCAATGGAGACAACTACACTCACTGGAAGAACAAGATGGAGTTTCATATCAATTCTGACGATCCAAGAATGTGGAGGGTGATAACACATGAGAGTACACCTTCCAGAATCCTCAAGGACAAGACATATCTATCGACAGCATGATGGATGATCAAATCAAGAAGCTGATATTCAACGCCCGAGCTGTAAGAATACTTCACTGTGCACTACTACCTGAGCAATACTCAAAGTTTTCTTCAGCTAAAACGGCCCAAGAGATTTGGAAAAATCTTGAGGTCACCTATGAAAGGAATGATGAGATAAAAAAGACTCGCATTGAGTTGCTACTCACTCACTGGGAGCTATTCAAGAAGGAAGAAAAGGAGAGCATTTCTGAAATGCATACAAGGTTCACTAAGCTGATCAACGAAATGTTGGTGCTTGGAAGAACTATCTCTAACGAGGATCAAATTCAGAAGTTCCTCAGATCTCTCCCTACCTCCTTTGATAGCAAAGTCAATGCCATACAAGAAGTGCATGATCTCTCTAAGATGTCTCTGGCAGACATGACATCAAGAGATAGAGGGAAAGGCATAGCCCTTCAAGTAGCTGAAAATAAAAGGTTCGAGTCAGGAAACGACAATGATGAAATGGTCCTCTATGCTAAGAGGTACATTCGAAAGTTCATAAGAAATAAATTAAGGAAAGGCAAGGAGTCCAAGGAGTTGGATGATCAGAAGAAAAGCAATGACAAGTGTTTTGGGTGTTCAAAATGCGGACATCACGTCAAAGACTACCCTCAGCGATCACGAGAGGACAACGACAGGGTCAAGAAGCCTGTCGACGATCATTCAACAAAGGACCAAAGAAGGAAGCCTATGTTGCTGTGTGGGGAGATTCTGAACAAAGTAATGACAATCAAACCTCAGACAGCGACACCTCAGAAGAGGAGAAGGCTCACCTATGTCTTGAAGATGTGTGCTTGATGGCACAAGACAATGATGTCTCAGAATCGGAAGGAGAAGAAAATAGCATAAGGTAAACTATTCTAAACTTAGAAGGAGAATTCAAAAGGCTGAACTTCTAGGACTTAGAAAGTTTTCTCTTATATTAGTCGATCACCTAGAGACATTAGAAACTGAAAATGATGAACTTTTGGAAGAAAATGAAAACCTGAGAAAAACATCAGATAAAAAGGTAGAAAATCTCATGAAGGCACTCATGAAATTACAAAGAGATTATAGTGAAATTCTCACCGTTCATGAAAAGTTGAAGTATGAAAAACAACCTGAAATCGATGAATTGATGTTGCACTTAACACTAAAGAAAAGGAACTAGCTACCATTAAAGAAAAATATTCTAAGATAGATGATGTTTCTAAGACACCCATGAGGAGAAGCAAACGACAGGTCGGATGCCAGTCAGGGACCAGTCGTAGAGATGTCTGCTGCTTATGCAGACAACCCGGTCATCATGAATGCAATAAAACGTGTTTTATGAGGTCATTGGCAACTCAAGAAACTAGGACTAAAATGGGTAGTAAAAAATGATCTAAGAGTATTAAATGGTGGAAATGGGTCCAACCTTTCTGTGGACCCTAACCCCACACCACTAACGTGTTAAGTGCAGAATCAAGTGAGAATGGACCCCTGCTGGTACATCGACAGTGGGTGCTTTAAACACATGACAAGAGACAAGAAGAAGTTCTTCTCACTCAAACCAGGAAGCCAAGGAACCGTTTCCTTTGGCGACAACAAGAAAGGTAAAATCATCGGTGTAGGTAAGGTTTGTATTACATCTGACTATGTCATAGATAGTGTAAATCTAGTTCATGGTTTAAAATTCAACTTGCTTAGTGTTTCTCAAATTTGTGACAAAGGGAATTCAGTTCACTTCTATCCTACACATTGTAGCATAGTAAGTCAGAACAATGGCAAAGAGTTGTTTAAGGGAAAAGATGGAAAAATGATAATGTAACAAGCTTAGAGGATATTGACAGTCCAAATCTTCCTTGCTTGACTGCTTCAATAGATGACTCTACTCTATGGCACAAAAGACTAGGGCATGTTAGCACTTCTTTACTAAGAAAACTTGTCAAGAAACAGTTGGTAAGAGGTCTTCCTGAGATTAATGAATCTGAGACCAATCTTTGTGATGCTTGTATTAGAAGCAAACAGACTAAGGCTTCTTTTAAATCAAAGAACTCAGTTAGTTCATCCAAACCATTTGAATTACTTCACATGGACTTATGTGGACCTATGAGAGTCAAAAGTTTTTGAGGAAATTGGTATGTTTGTGTAATTGTTGATGATTACTCACGGTTTGTTTGGACACTCTTTATTGCTTTCAAAGACGAAGTCTTTGAGAAATTTCAAGCCTTTGCAGGAAAAGTCCAAGTACAACTCAGTCTTAAGATCAAGACTCTTCGGTCTGATCATGGGTCAGAATTTGAGAATCAACAATTCATGGTTATGTGTAAACAACATGGGATTAGTCACACATATGCAGCACCAAAAACACCCCAATAGAATGGGGTAGTTGAGCGAAAGAACAGAACACTACAAGAGGTAGCCTGGGCCATGCTTTTAAGGAGCAGTCTTCCTCACGTCTTCTGGGTAGAAGCGGTGGCGATTGCATGCTACATTACAAACAGAACACTCATACGACCGATCCTCAACAAAACTCCCTATGAGTTAATCAAGGGAAGAAAACCAAACATAAGTCACTTCAGGACATTTGGTTGTTTGATGCCAGAAGTGACGTGGCAATCTTCCTTGGATACTCTGAAAGAAGTCGGGCATACAAAGTATACAACAAAAGGACACTGAAGGTGGAGGAAAGTGTGCACATAGTCTTTGATGAGGCTTACGTACATAAATTCAAGGAATCTGATGAAGATAAAGAACTTGGATTCAATCTAGCTGATCAGGATCACATAGAAAATCCTAAAGATTAATCACTGACTGAAGAAAACTTGCCCGATAGGTCAGCGACAGGTCAACAACAGGTCGACGAAGGAAACAATGATGTCGAGGATCCTCTCTCTCCATCAACCATTCATCAATCTCGTGCTTTGTACAAAAATCATCCATTGGAGAATATCATATCAGACATATCCAAAGGAACTCAGACAAGAGTATAAACTCGAGATCTTCTAGCCTTCTCAACGATAGTCTCACCCATCGAGCCCAAGAACGTCAAGGAAGATCTTTGAGACTCAGACTAGATCAATGCAATGCAAGAAGAACTAAACTAGTTTGAAAGATGCAAAGTCTGGCATCTTGTGCCTCGCCCTACTCATCAAGGAGTACTTGGCACAAAATGGGTCTTTAGAAATAAGCTGAATGAAATGGGAAAAGATGTCAGGAATAAGGATCGTTTGGTAGCTCAAGGATATCATCAACAAGAAGGAATAGACTTCCAAGAAACCTTCGCTCCAGTAGCAAGGATGGAATCTATCAGATTACTAATTGCATTTGCTGCACACAAGAGAATCAAACTATTCCAACTTGACATCAAGAGTGCCTTCCTAAATGGGTACGTCAAATAAGAAGTGTATGTTGAGCAACCTCCAAGTTTTGATACACAAGAAGGAAAAGGCATGGTACTCAAACTTGACAAAGCTCTTTACGGGCTCAAATAAGCTCCAAGATCATGGCATGATCGTCTGTCCTCCTATCTATTGGAAAACCACTTTAAAAGAGGTAAAGTAGACAAAACTCTATTTGTTTACAACAACAAAAGAGATTTCCTAATTGTGCAAGTATATGTTGATGATATAATCTTTGGAGCCTTTGATGAAAAATATTGCAAGAAGTTCGAAGCATTGATGAAAAAGGAATTTGAGATGAGTGATCTGGGAGAATTGAAATTCTTCCTAGGACTTCAAGTCAAGCAGAATGATGAAGGGACCATCATATCCCAAGAAAAGTATGTAAAAGACTTGCTGAAGAGATTTGGAATTGAGGGATGTAAGACGTTTGACACAACAATGGCAGTTGGCATTAAGATGGGTATTAGGACTGGTGACTGACCGGTCGACCAGCGATCTTACAGAGAGATGATTGGTTCTCTACTATATTTAACTGGTAGTAGACCTGATATCATGTATAGCGTTTGCTTATGTGCCAGGTTTCAAGCAGATCCAAGAGAAAATCACCTCACATATGTAAAAAGAATCCTACGTCACTTAAAAGAAACCATGAATCTTGGTCTCTTTTATCCTAAGTTCATTAACTATAACGTTGTAGGATTTTCAAATGCAGACTATGGAGGATCTATCACTGATAGAAAGAGCACTTCAGGGACAGCATTCTTTCTTGGATCATGTCTGATTGCATGGGGATCAAAGAAACAACAAAGTGTTGCAATCTCAACAGCTGAATCTGAATACATTGTTGTGGCAAGCTGTTGTGCCCACCTTCTATGGCTTAAACAACAAATTGGTGATTATGGCATCAAAACAAGTACTTTACCAATTATGTGTGATAATACAAGTGCCATCTCTATTTCCAAAAATCCTGTTCATCATTCCCGTACCAAACATATTGACATTAGACATCATTTTCTTAGAGATTTTTGTGAAAAAGAACTAGTCGGTTTAAAGTATATTTCTGCTGAGAATCAACTAGCTGACATCTTTACAAAGCCATTAAGTAGAGAAAGGTTTACTAAGGTTGTTCATGATCTTGGTATGATATTCATTAATCACAGTTAAACTGCTTTTATTTCCCACGATCGGTCAACGACATGTGAGCAACACCTGTTATATTGTCGTTCAGTAGTCAACGATCAGTTTAATACATAGAAAACAAGTCAAACGACTACTTGAAGCAGATACGTCATTTTCCACAAAAGTGAGATTAGGTTAGAGACAGTCCAACGGAAAGAAACGGAAAAACTTCTCAACGGATCGCTGACAACCGTCACGACTGCTGCCCGTTATAACTAGTACCGTTAGGACATGTCAGCGAGCGGACGAGGAGCGGTTGCCGACCGTTACTTGATATCTATAAAAGGGCGATGGGAGTTTTACTCCTGTCACACTATTGCCCTCACTCTTTCTAATCTCTCTAAGCGATCAAAGCATATTCTCTTCTCTCTCACAAAATTTCCTGCCAGATTCAAGTGCAAAGAACCTCGCCTCACAGCAACTCTAAAGATCTCTATAGCTAAAGGTTCACAAGAAATTCCATAAATCCTTCGACTAACAATGGCACCCAAATCCTCTCTCTACAAAGCGGCACTCAAGGAATCTTCCTCAGGACATGTGGTCGACATAAGATCGACAGAAGCTCACAAAGAATCACCACCTCCTCGACTTTCCAAAGACCTAGAAGATCAGATTGTGTGTCGGGTGACTGGCGAAGGTGAACTTCTACATAGCGAGGTACACTATTTAAACCACTATTTTCCCAAGATCCATCACCTTATTCAAACAGAACTCCTCAAGCCAAAAATACTCCAAGTTCCTACCTCTACAGAAAAATCAAAAATGTCTTCTCCTGCCCCTCACCTAAAACCTCCAAAGACACCACAAAGAAATCAAAAGCCAAACAATCAAAATCCAAAGGCCATTCAACTGCCACAACTAGTCGTTTAACTCGCGCATCTATGCGCGCCCAAAAACCAACAGAACCACAAAAATCTTACTCTACTCCAGAAAAGATCACATGACGACTAATCTTCTCCGATGATGAAGAAGCAACTATGTCAGCTGAAATCGAGGCAGCTGTACGACAACTGGAAGAAGAGGAGGATCAAATCAATGAACCAGCGCAAAAAGACACTTCAGTAGAGAAAATACTTCAAGAGATAGCAGCTGACTCCGAGGAAGAGACGAAACTCATCGCCGAGTTGGGGGGGCCACTCGTTGATAGGTCTTCAACACCTCAACGACAGCTTCAAGTTGAAGACAGCGACACAGAGTCAGCCATCACATGTCACACTCATGCACAAGGAGCGTGAGCAACTAAAGGATTCAAAAGGCAAAAAGAAGATGGCTCTTTCGCCACATACTAAGGAACTGGAGGAGCTCCTTCAAGCTAAGAAGGTTGTGGTCAAGTCTCAACCTCCTCAATCTCTAAAGCGACTTAAGAAACTCAAGGAGCTTGAGCCAGCCTTGATTAAAGCTGAGAATGTCAACTACAGATCTTGTCCCGTCCTACCTAAGACATTGGACATAGAATGGATGGAAAAGATGGGTCTAGGAGAGGTCGTCAAGCTACTGGAGTTCCAACAATCGATGGACTTCTTCCAGAAGCCTATCCCTGTCTACACAGAGCTGCTGAAAGAACATATGAGACACCTTGGACCGCTTCGAAGTGATGAAGATGACGACTATATCATCTCACGAGTTCAAGATACCGAAATCACCATCTCCAAGTCTTGGGTCTCCGAGACTTTTGGTTTAGAATCAGAAGGACTAATTGTCCCAAAAGTAACATCATGGAGCGATCTCGGTCATCTGGGAGGAAAAATGGTAAGCGTGCTCAACAAAGGAGCAACATTGAAGAACTTTCCTACGGCTGAAATGTCAATACCTGACAGAGTCCTTTTCAGTTTGCTCACCTACAACATAACTCCACGAAATCAGCGAACACACATTGTCAAGGCGAGAGACGTAAGGTTACTCTATGCTCTCAAGATCAAAGAGAAGATTGACCTTCCTGCAATGATTCTCCTTACTCTCGATGAAAGTAGACATGTCAATCAAGGGTTAGTAAATGGGGGAGTAGTAACCAAGGCTCTATTGGAAAGTGGAGTGGAAATCGACGGGGTCCATGAATGTACACGAACTGCTCAAGACAGCATTTGCTCAGATATGTTGTCAAAATTAGGTATAAAGACCAAGTGAGATTAGTTAGTGGTTATCCATAAGCAAACCAAGAGTGAAGGTTCAAGGTCAGAACCTCATCCAACAGGAAGAGCATCAGCACTCAAGAGGAAGGGAAGTCTCTCACCGGTCCACGACATGTCGGGGACTGTGGAGGGTGATTTTTCGGTATGAGGGGGTCTATCTAAATATGGTCTGATTGAGAAGCCTAGATCCTAAAAAATGTCATTCTGTGGAGGGGTGAAAACCCGTTATTCTGGCATCCCTCAAATACCTACTAATCGTCTGTCTTTCCCAGAAAGCATAAAGAGGAGTGCAAGTGTGCACTACACCCGCTCTCGATGGGCTCCACACGGACTTATGCCCTAAGGGCGGAATAGACTAGAGTCGCCACCTAGTTTGACCTAAGGAACTAGGAAGGAAAGAGAAGGAGGGTTCTAAGAACCGTTAATTGACTCTGAGATTATTGCCTATGGATAGGACTTATTTGGTCATGTCAGAGATTCTGTGTGGGTTCGCACTGGGTTACACCCCTTAGAAGTGGCAACGACCACGACTTTGGATTGGTGCCCGAGGAAACCTCAGTCTCCAATTGTCAGGATTACCTTCTTTCAAAACCTTATTAAAGAGATTAATTTCAAAGCCAAGGATAGGATTAGGACGGGAAGAGAGAAAAGAGAGTGGATGAGGCGGGCTTTTCTGCCAAGCTAGCGCCAAGTGAAAGGATTGACAGGTTGAGAGTTGGTTGAATGTAGAACGAAAGATCGAGGGAAGGTTTAAGGGTTAAATGGATGAAGAAGACTCGAAGTCTAAAGGCATGAGGGTTTAAAGTGAGTTAGGAGAGACTTGAATGCTTGAAGAGGTATGAATACCACCTTAGAGTGGGAAAATGGTTTTTTTATTTGGAATGGGGTCGCGCCCTAGATGGGTTGCCTACGTACTCAACACCCTGTTGAGATCAGACCTTACGTAGTTCACGGTTTTGGGATTTTAGGAGTTTTGTGAGGGTAATCGAGGTTTGGGAGTGCCTGGGATTGTTTGAAGGTGAGATGGCTGAATGCAAAAGGGTATTTTGATTGGAATGGGGTCGCACCCTATGTGGGCTGCCTACGTACTCAACTCCCTGTTGAGATCAGACCTTACGTAGTTCAGTTTTTTGAGGTTTGGGATTTTTGGGGTTTTGAAGGAATTAGGGTTTTGACCTTTTGGGTCTTTGAGGGGTCGAAGAGGTTTTGTGGTCATTTTGTGAGGTTTGACAAATTGTCAGGTTTATTTTGAAGTTTGAGGTGCGAGAAGTCTGTGAGACACTCGGGTCTGTGAGACATTTAAAATCTTGAGATGATGGAGTATGTGAGACGCTCGGGTCTGTAGGATGATCAAGGCTTGAAAGGGTTATGAATTTTGAAGGCGTTCGGGGTGAGAAGCTGAGGGTTTTTGAGGTGTTTGAGTTTGCTGAGTCTATGGAGATGTTCGAGTCAGTTGAGCTACTAAGACATTCGAGTCTGTTGAGCTGTTGAGACATTCGAGTCTGTTGAGCTGCTGAGACGTTCGAGTCTGTTGAGCTATTGAGACATTCTAGTCTGTTGAGCTGTTGAGACATTCGAGTCTATTGAGCTGTTGAGACCTTCGAGTCTGTTGACCTGTTGAGACCTTCGAGTCTATTAAGCTGCTAAGACGTTTGAGTCTGTCGAGCTGCTGAGACGTTTAGAGATTCGAGATGCTTGAGTTCTCCAGAGTTTGAAGTTTCAAGGAGTTTGGGATTTATGATGTTTGGAATTATTTGGGATGGAAATGAAGTTGAATTGAATTGGGAACGAAAATAATTTTGAATTGAATTGATTCTGGATTGGGATTGGATTGAATTTAATTGAAATTGAAATTGAAATTGAAATTGAATTTGATTTGGAATTGAAATTGAAGTTGAATTGGATTTGAAACTAAATCAGGATCGAATTGAGGCAATGAGCCGGATTTGGGCCTTGGAGATGGACCAGGTTTGGGCCTTGAAATGTGGGCCGGGTATTTGGGCCTTGAAACGTGGGCCAGATTGGACCTTTGAAATTGGGTCGGGTTGGGCCCTATGAATGAGCTGGATTTGGGGCTTAGAATTGGGCTTGGTTTGGCCTTTGAAATTGAAACTGGAAGATGATTCGAATCTATGAGACAATTGGAGTTTGGATGGAGCTTGAAGTTTGATCTTGGAACTTTTGGAAGCATTATTCAAATGCTTTGTGAGGTTGAAGTGTGTCTAATTAGTGTATGAAGAGTATTTAATGTTGGATGCGAAAAGATTTGATTTTGAAGAATTCATGAAGAATATCTGGTTTCAGAGTATGAGAGGATTGGTTTTGAAGTGTGTTTGATGAGTGAGTGTGAGAGGAATTGATTTTGGAGTGTGTTTGATGAGAGGGTATGAGAGAGTTTGATTTGAAGTGTGTATGATGAGAGAGATTGATTTTGGAGTGTGTTTGATGGGAGAGTATGAGAGAGATTGACTTGAAGGGTGTTTGGTGAGAGAGTATAAGAGAGTATGATTTGAAGGGTGTTTGCTGAGAGAGCATGAGAGAGAATGATTTTGTGAGTGCTGATGAGGGAGCATGAGAAGGATTGGTTTTAGAGAGTGTACGATGTTGGTGTATGAGAGGGATTTCTTTTGAAGAGTGTATGATGTTTGGTGTATAAGAACGGGTGGGTTTGAAGAGTGTATGATGTGTGTATGAAAGTAGTTGTTTTGAAATCGAAGTATGAATTTTTTTTTTTAGTCTTAGATCTTAATAATTAGGGATGGTTTGGAAAATGTTATAAAGGAAGGGCGTTCCCCACCGACCAAACTCTACGGCTCGTTTGAGTGAGGAACATCCCTGAACCTAAAAGCTTTTCTAAACTGGACTCGAAATGTCCAGAAATAAGTGGGTAGACCTAAAGGCTATTCTATGGCTACATGTGCTAAACCAATCTAGCAGTTTATAAGACGAAACTAACAAATAAAACGCCCAATGTATAATAGAACCGAACATGTATAAACAAGCATTCAAAAATATGTACGAAAGATAGACAGAGTAAAAAATGATCAAGCCGACAAATACAAAAAATTATGAAATCCAAGACTATGCTAGGTAGCACAACTAATAGACAAATTACAACTAATGATAACAAAATTAAAGTGTTGAATTAAAATGCTAAATTAAAGTGCTGAATTAAAAGAGCTGCTAAGGGGGGTCGCATCGACGCCGCCTCACTCGAGCTGAACGGGATCCGAAGAGATACACCAACCATTTTTCAAGTTTGAAGGGAGAGCCTTGGTAGTCCTAGCCAAGGTCCATCTCCTTAATCTCCGAGCAATTTTCCATTCACCAATCCATCATGTACATGTCATGGAACAAAAACAAGGAAACACGAGTTTGGTTAGTAATGAAATGTAAGAGGGTTAGGGTGTGTGTAATGGGATCATACGGCCCCTCTCAATGGGAGGAAAAGGGGCAATCTAATCATCTCCCACACCCCAACCAAGAACATAGAAAAGAGTTTCAAACTGCCAACAAATGCTAAGGATTGTAAGATAAATCACGCATTGGGGTTGCTACTCAAATTAATTCATCATCTTAGATTATGACTCAACCAAAGTATAGTATCAAAGACATAGGTTATGAGTCATGTGGGATCATATGTGGAAGGGGATTTTAAATCATTTCCCTCTAAGATAAAGAATTAAAAAGGACCAACCAGCCAACGAGTGATTTGTCTTAACAATTATAATAATATGGGGCAATTGTAACTCGATTCATGTTCTTATCTAAGCGCGAGGGACAACCACATGCTAGTCTCTAACCAATTTCCAAACCAAATATCCGTGCGTAGAGGGGCAATTACATATCAAAGGAGAATGAATCATAATAAGAGTTGAGGACTTAGAAATTCCAAACCCCTGGTAAACAGATGCCAAGCTGAAATCCACTGGCCGACTAGCAAAGCCCAAGGTCAGATAAAAGCCAAGAAGTCCAGCCCAAGTCACACGGTACCTCGGCCAAAATACAGAATCAGGGATGAGCAACAGTTCGGGTCAAGCAACTCAACATCAGCGGGGCATATTAATGAAATACTCAATACGCAAGGGGGCAATTACGTGACCTCCAAAATGGAGTCAATCCACAACAAAAGTCCAAAATCAGCCTAAATGTAAACGTCAAACAGACATGCGGCCCTCCTATTTCCCAAAAGACCGGTAAAGGGGTGGAGACACCAATATCGAACTTTATACTCTTTTGAGCCCTAATAAAATGAACCAAGCATTTGAACGAATTCAAAAGGACCGGTAAACAGATATCAATGAAATTCATGGAATACGTGGGCTCCCAAATTTCCCAAAAGGCCGGTAAAGGGTGGGACCCATGTTAATTAACTTCTCTCAAATTGATTTAACCAGACAAACCAATCGAAGGGACTTTTCTGAGCATACGAACAATACGGAAAAGAAGTAGGCTTCAGCATTTCGAATCAAATATCAACATAAATGAGCTCATAGTTAAGCAGAATGAACGACTCAACGACGCTATGATTCATATGCAAAAGCTTTTGCCAATCACACATGGGTCTCAAAAATGATAGACTCGTCAAACTCGAGTTGTAAATCAGACTAGGTCAACCAATAAAGCCTAAATGCTTCGCAAACCCAAATTATCAAATTTTTATCATCAGTCAGATTGGATTAAGCGAGTAGCAAACAGTTTGGTGATTCTAATTATCAACGCACTGAGCAAAAGAATTCAAGGGCGCAATCCGATCAATCTGGAGTAACACAAGAAAATACCCAGAATCCAGAAATCAATTACACCATCGAGCAAACCCAGTGTGGAGTATAGAACATAGCCAGCAGAACGTAAGAGTAGAAGACCCACTACCGAACGTAAAGGCAGCCAAACAAATCTTGACAGCCAAACAGATACTGTGATAGCTTTCAAGAATAAAATGAGTAGTAGTAATACTGATATCTTGTGATCACATATTCAACAGATTCGAATAGATCCAGTAGTCGACAGACCTCCACGCGTTTCGCATCCCCAGAATCTATCAAACCACGTATGGATTCGGTATCCATTTCAACGGATTCGTGAGACATAAGAGAAAACAGATAGGTCTGAACATTTTACTAAGTGAAACCCAGAAATACGAAAAGTAAGACCAACATTTGGAAGATGACAAGCATCAGACATAACCTTGGCTTTCATTACTGCAAAACAAACAATTAGAAGGTCTCACCATAGGTGGGATTACGACCCGAGTCGTGGGGTATCACCGGTGTTGCTCCAAAGGCCGGAGAAGAGCGTGACACCGGGATGAAGTTGGGGCTTAAAATGCTTCCCACCAAGAAGAAAATGACAACGAGAACAGAACAGAGGTGATTGGAGGGTGTCGCTGGTGTTGCTCCCAAGGCCGGTGAGGAGTGCGACACCGAGAGCGAAATCAGAGCTCAAAGTGCTTGCCGGCGAGAAGAGAATGAGAGCAAGAATGTTACGGAAGTGATTGTAGGATGTCGCTAGTGTTTCTCTCAAGGCCATAGAGGGATGCGACATTAAGAACCAGCCAAGAGAATGCACACCGGGAAGATGGGTGAAGGCAATGGGAAGTTTCGCCTGTAGAAGAACGACAAAGAGGGAGTTGGAATAGTGCGGCTGGACTTCAAAGAAGAAAAAGAACATTCTCCCAAATCCCTGATCTAGGGTTTTTATAAATTTCGAAGTTACAGAGAAACGAGAGGAGGATTGGGGATTTCTGTATGGATGATTATCGAGGAAGGAGGAGGATGATCGAGGCAGTAGGAACAATGAAGGGTTTTGTTTTTTTTTTGGTTTCAGAATCCTTGCCCCGAACAATCAGACAAGGAAGAAATGAAAATGTTGAGTGTCCGCCCCTAAGTCATGCTACCGTAGGGTTTTGTGTTGTTGTCTTTTATGGAGCAAGGGTGGATTCTAGGATTTAGGATATGGGTTGGGTTTTAATGTGGGCTTTGATTTTGGGTTGTAAGCTTGGATAGGAGAGGCTTGGGTTTGGGCTGCTGGGTTTGACTGAAGACTAGGCTAAGACCAAGTTTGGTCCGCCGAAAAATGAGAAAGAAAAAAGATCATTACAATAGAACTTTATACAAAAATTGAGAGAAATAAAACAAAAGCTATTACTCGACATGAGTAAAATCAATAGAAACGCTAATGTTTAAAAAAAACGTATATGCAGAGTAAAACTAAAAAGGTTTAGTCAATAAAAATGAAATGTTTTCTTTACAAAATAACAACATAAAAAATGATGAAATAATAGAGGTGAAATAAAATAAATAAACTGCCCACGACTAAGGAAATTAAACTGAAACTAACTAAACGGATAAATAAATAAAAGGGTGAGTCTAAAATATATTATTGTTTGAAAATTCATTTTTTGAAAATTGGGTTTTTCTAAAATACTTGAAAATTGGTTTAAGATTTTGTCATAAAATGATGGTTTCACTTTGACATGCGCATTAATACGTTTGGAAAAGAAAGACGACGACCCCTCTTATTGTATTTATTATTTTGGATTTTACTTTATGGGGTGAGAATTTTTGGTGTCTACAGGGACCAGTCTGGATACCTCAACTACAGATAATCTGAAGAGGGTGAGAGTCACTCTCACAATTGTGCAAGTTGTCTCCACTGAACCAAGTGTTCATCACATGGTTCAAGGAGCAATAGATTTTATAGATTCTCACATAGCCTGAGTGTTCTTTGTCTCCTAGAGACTTAAGTGAAACCGTGAGAGTTAGAGTTAGGACTAGATTTTTCTTTTCCATCAAATGCTTTATTTTTCCTTTGACTATCTGTTTCACAGTACCTTTTGGACATCAATGAAAATGCAACTGATTTTTGTTACTTGAATGCTTATGATGGGTACAAAATAATTTATTGTCTTGGCTGCTTCTTCCTTGATTAAAAATTACAAAATGATCTGGGATATTTAGTCTCATCCATTCCACTAATCCATACTCTGACCTTGACACCAAAAATCCTACCGACATAGCCCACAAGACGTAGCACCTCATTAAATGCCACTCACCGATCAGTCGTTAAGCATATCCAAAGTGTCTATAAAACTTTATTACTCCTTTTACCACTCACAAACATCTCACGCAATGGATCAATATCCACAAAGCTCGTCTAGCTTGAATGAGCAAACCATTCACTCCACCATTCACAAGTTTATGACCACCAAACACCCAAAGAAATACGTCGCCCAAAGCTATGTTCAACCAGACTCTGACTCCCTAATAGCTTGGTCTATCACCTCAAGTATTACTCTATCACAATCACGTTCTCCACATTGCATGGAGTTCTCCATAGATTCTGATGAGTCTGACCTTTCAACCACATCTGAATCACCTTTGATCACCGCACCCAAAGCCAAACCTTCTTGGATCAAAGCCGGTTTTTCGGAGGAAGAGTCTACTTGCTCAGAGAAATATGAATGGGATACCCAACTACGTCACTCCATCTAGATTATCTTGATCTTATTTTGTAGTTTGTAATCTATGGAATGTCATGGCCTTTACAACATCTTATGTCGTGTAGTTGCTCCCTATTTTGTTGTATGGCAAAGGGGGAAAGAAAAGTATATGTACTTATGAGAGTATGTCTATCATCCTTGTATTATGTATCATCATAAAAGATGTCACTTATGCTATCATTCGTTAAAATTCTTTCATTTTTAAAAACCCTGAATAAACTCAGGGGGAATCCTTCTTAGGGGGAATCTCTCAATTCTTGATTGCCAAGTACATAATAAGTGTATTGGTTGCCATCATCAAAAAGGGGGAAATTGTTAAGACAATATCCTTGAGTTTTGTTGATAGCAAACCTTGTGTTGTCTATCTAATGCGTTTGTCAAGATTCATGATTTCAGATAGACAGGTGAATAAGTGGCTTAGCACGCAAGGTTGCAAGCGCACCTAAGTCATGAGTGGCTTAGCACGCAAGGTTGCAAGCGCGCTCAATCCACGACTTGTGCTCTACCAGTCGGGCACCTGTCGGCGAGAGCTCCGGAGAACTTCTAGCAAGCCACAAGCAGTCAAGAATCACACCATCACATATCTCTTACATCAAACATCAAACAAGGACCAAATGGAGTTAGCAACATCGACAAACTCACTCAGATTATTCACAACCACACAAGCAACTTGCTCATGACAAACACATGACAAAAGGTGTATCTCATTAATGTGCAAGATAAGCAAAGGCTATTGATGAACATCATTACATAGCCGTAATACTTCAGAAGAGAGCATTTAAGAGCTAGACAAGTTGAAGTGTGCAAGTGGTGACCGACCACTTGGGGAGACGTGCCGCCAACTTGCTTATTCACAAGGCAACGCGTGTGCTGGTGGCTCTAGATCAAGTTGGACAAAAATCTGCAGTAGGGTGTGGATATTATATTTGTAGAAGAATGAGTATTCTACTCTTAGAGTCTACAACTCCTAGGTTGTTAGTTGGCATCTCAACTAAATTGTATAAATACGTGTCTTAATGTTCCTTGTAAGATAAGCCCCTATACGAGATAAAAGATAGAGATAATCTGGGCAAGTGTGGATCAGACTTAGGAGTGTGTGTAAGTGCTAGAGAGTTGGTGAGCTAGAGAGGACTGGGTTAGAATATCAATACATTGGGTATTTGATAGGACAACAGGTCGGGGAACGGTCGGTGAACCGTAGGCCGATAGTCAGGAGAGGGTTAACGACTTTAGGGGTAAAGTCGAAAATGTCCCGGGAGTCCGTGTGTGGGTATTGTAATTTTTTAAAGCTCATGGGTGGGTATTGTATTTTCTCAACACCTCATGGGTGGGCATCATAATTTTCTAAAGCTCAGGGGTGGACATTGTAATTTCCCAATACCTCATAGGTGGGCACTGTACCAAAACTCTAATATTGTTGATTAGTTATCTGCAAATCACCTCTTCCGCTGAAAATCAATTAGAAAAACTTATCACCATTTAATGGAAGAAATATTATCACATATATGTATAAAAAAGCAAGTTTGTTTGAAGGGCTTCATGAAAAGGAGAGAAGATAGACTTGATGTGTTTCGCACTATTCATCTACTCAATTTAGACCTGGCAATTTGGGTCGCTGGGTTGGGTTGATATCAACCCTAACCCAACCCATTTGAAATATCATCAACCCAACCCAACCCAAAAATGGATGGGTCAGAAAATCATGACCCTAACCTAACCCGTTTAAAATCCTTCAACCCTAACCCAACCCACCCAACCCATTTTTAAGCATACAATAATTTAGATGGATTAGGAGTAGAAATTAATAGTGAAAATTACATCGCCCATCCATGACGTTTGGTGAAATTACACAGCCCACCCATGAGGTTTCAAAAATTACTTTGCCCACCCATGTGGTTTCCACAATTTTACATCCAGTAACTTTTCTAATATTTGATCAACTTAAAAGATGGTTAAATGATATCTAAATTTGATGAAACTTTACATGGACGATATTAAAGTGCTATATTTTGGTAAAACGTGAAATCCAATGTTTTTAAGCTCATATATGATATGTGGGATCCAATGAACGTGTCTCATGTTGGGTCCCACAGGTCATATATGACCTTAAAAAACTTTGGATTTGGCATTGAACAAAAATATAACACCTTAGCATCGTCCATGTAAAGTTTCATCAAATTTGGATATCATTTAACCACCTTTTAAGTTGATCAAATATTAGAAAAGTTGTTGGATGTAAAATTGTGGAAACCACATGGGTGGGCAAAGTAATGTTTGAAACCTCGTGGGTGGGCTGTGTAATTTCGCCAAAGGTCATGGGTGGGCGATGTAATTTTCCCAAATTAATAAAACAATCCAAAAACATCCAGTGCTAGCTGGCACACTAATTAGGATGAAATAAAAGGAAGAGAAGTAATCTTGCTTGATCGACCCAACTTTAAACGAATTTCATGCTATGCAAAGAATGTAAAAGTACTGCCCCAATTTCCCGTTAATATAATAACACGTAATTTTTCCATAAGTTTATATTTATCAATCCGAGCCTAAAGCTCTACCACTGTTGGGGATGAATCCTATCTAGATATGCACATGATCCTAGTGCCCTTAATAAAAAGGGGAACGAAAATGAAAACCTTCATTACGCATTAGAGAAATATACTAAAGGCAAATCTTCTAAAGTTAGAAATAATTTATAAACTGAGAGCTCAAAGCCTCAAACTATGACTGATAGTTTTAAAATAATTACACCTGTTTAAATTGAGCGCTCATGCCTGAAAAAAGTACAATCACAATCACTTAATCGTCACCAACAGTTGAGGAACTTTTATGCAACACGTTATCCACATTGTTGGCTTCAAAATTCACTAAAAGGTCTATAATCAAGATCATACTTACAAAAAATACATATCACCTACTTTTGTTCACCCTTCTAGATAATCTAAACATACCTATGTTCTCAAGAACAACTATGGCAGTGAGAATAAGAAAAACAAACCTTGGGCATAAATAAGGAGCGACATAGACATGAACAATGATGTGGAGAAGAAAAATGGATGTGAGTTTGCAAGACGAGAGCATTTGGGTTTTCAACATTATGTTAAGGTCTGGTTGGGCCCTTTGTTTGATATGCAGCTGGTTGGGCCGTTGGTTTAGTTAAGATTATGTGATATTATTAAAGGTGGAATAGTCCAACTGCACTTGGGCTTAAGGCTAAGGTATAGTTTGATCTGAAAATATTTATATATATGTGAATTAATATTTTTATTTTTTAACAAATATATTTTCAGATTTCGGGTTGGGTCATGGGTTAAAATTTCTACCCTAACTCAACCCACAAAATTAGCTTATTAATTATTACCCTAACCCAACCCAAAAAAATAGATAGGATCAATAATCAAGACCCTAATCCGTAAAAATATGGGTTGGATTCGAATTGGATTTCGGGTTCAGTCAAAATTACCAAGTCTAACTCAATTTGATATCCAAAATCCTTCTACTTTAATTATATATTTCCCTTAAATACGTTTAACTTCACTTCCCCATGGACATTCCTATCTTTTTCCTTTCCACGTACCAAACACCTCTCAAACTTGATCCAACCTTTTTTGGCAAATCATTTCCACTTTAATCTAGCAGTGCTTCATCTACCCCTTGTTCTTACTTCTTATACAACCGGTGCGGGCAAAATTTTCTATAGAAGAAAAGGTACAAAATGACAACTCCCCAAATACACTATAGCAGAAACTCTACCAAACTCCACTAAGTCCACATGTAAACTCAATGTGATAAGTATCAACAATCGGATTGTACTTGCTTATTCTGAATAAAATTTTGATAGATTACATAGAGTCGACCGCCTGGGTTGATAAATCGTAAATATTAATAAATGGAGCACAAAAATTTTCCCATTTCGTTTTAAAAGAAACAAGAATAGAAACCAGATAACAAGCTTCGTAAATAAATACAATTGTCAACCACAAAACAGGTCCAGAAAAACGAATCTAAATATAAGCTTGGACACCCAGACGTTGCATGTCCCGCAATCTCCATGTCGAGTATATACCCTCATCTTCTCCAAGTTCTCCTTCCTCCACTTGTTGCATTGCCCATATATAATGTACAGAGTGTATAGTGTCCTGTTCCAACACATAAAACAGACCATGATGACCCAGAAATCAGTAATTCCTCACATTTAATCAAATAGAGCTCTGCAGAAGGATCTTTCTTCAGGCAGTTCCTTTATTCGAGAAAGCTCGATAGAGAATAGGTTTGTGAGGATTAAGTAGGTATGAAAAAGACTAGAAGAAGTAATAATACGTTGATTACTGACAAGCACATAGCATAAGCGCTGGAGAATTTTACCTTCCCTCCCTCTGTAATAGCACCCAGTCTGTCACGCACGCAGTACACCTCCTGCGTTTGGAACTGAAAGCAACCACACCCAGAAAATAGTTACATCTTTACCTTAATCAGGATCTAGTTCAGTGTCAGCAGTAGTTGACATGGTGAAATACTCACAAGGAGAAGGATTAAAGGAGTATCTCCCATCATCTTAGTCTCGGTCACGTTAGCTTCGGATATATGTAGAATCTGCTTCAAAAGATAAATAATTGCATCAGAAATGCCACGGAGGAAAAGGGTCAGTAGTGTTTACAAATACACACAGAGACACTTAGGTAACCTTGTTGTCAAAGAATACACCCTGGCTCGCATATGCCTTCTGCTCCGCTTTATAACGCTCAACCATTTCAGGACTGCAATATTTTTTCAACACTTCACTGTCACCCTGCATTATAACAAAAGAGTTCTCTTAATCGGAAGTTCTGCAAAAAGAGCAGTCAGAAAACACATCATCTGAAACATGCCATACGTTTCAACAATAATATACGCCTGGCACATTAGTTACCTTGTTAAAGGCTAACAAAACTGGCTTAATGACTTCTTGCACTTCAGCTACGAAGTCGGGTAATGAGAATGAGCTGACATGAGAGAACATAAACACCTGTCAACGATCATAAACATAAACATGGAAAGCAAACAAACACAAAAAAAAAACTCACGGATCACGCCTACGTATCTCTTTGAAAGAGAGAGCAGCAGCGCTTTCTCCAAACACCTTCTCATTTAAGCTGATAAATTCAAACACATATAAGGTTACAATTTCAAATAATGGTACAAAAGAGACAGCATAATTTCGATATGCCAACAATAAAAGAACAAAACAAAACAAAAACAAAAACTCACTCCTGAATTTTGTGAACCATGGGACTATCACTAGTCTCCCATCTTTCCTGTAGATCCTCTGCTAACTGACAAACACAGATCAAAATATCATCAAAATGGCGAAAGCCCAAAAAGAGCTAGGAACACGCATGCATCAAGACATAGTTGCAGTATTTTGAGATGAATCATAGAATAAGAAGCCATCCATCATTACACAAAAAAATTTAAAATGGAAAATTAACAATAATAATAAACCAGCTCATTTTAAGTAAGAGGCCTTCTACAATACTAATGACCATCTGGTTTAGAGTTCATAATACTAAACAACTATACAACTTCACAAACAATGGAGGGACAGCACAAAGCATACCTCTTGACCTTTACTCACAACAGGTTCGCTTATCTTAGTCACACGCTTGAACATAGGATGGTTTTGCATCTGCAAAAAAGAAAAATAACATTTTGGGATACCATCAAGGCGGAAGAGAAGTAGAAGCTAAACAGATCCAGTATTGAGCAACCTTCTCCTTATACTCCTCCCACTTCTTTCTCCATGCGGGCTGTTTAGAGGGGACAATCACAATCTCGGTTCTGTTACTTGTTTCTACAGTGGAAGGATCAGTGTGATGCACTCGTTTTCTCTTGACAGGCTTGCCACTTAATTCATCTTTTACAGCATCCAGAACCTTCTTTGCTAAGTCCACAACCTTTGCTTCCTTCACTTTCTCATATGCTGACGAAACCTTGGGAGTTGCAGCAGAAAAACCATACTTGAATTTATCAAATATTGTTTCACTTCCAGCTCCCGCTTGCTGGTTTCCTTCGCCTGATGCAGCACCACTTCCATCTTGTGCTCCAGCAGAACTCTCAACGGAGTCACCTGATGATGATGATGATGATGAAGGTTCTTGCTTTCCTGCACCAAAACTCCCCTTGACCTAAAAAGATGGAAATAATATAAGAGTGCAGACTTGAACACAGTTTAACCGACACAAACAGTGGCTAGGGCAATACCTCCTCCTTGGCAGCCGAAAGCTTCTCCTTTACATTTGCAGACACCTAAAAAGGATAAACGAACATTCACACAGTTAAAAGAATTCACAAACTGGACCAGTGACATCAGTTAACCATCAGTTCTGAGCATAAAAAAGTGGTCTTCTTATTACCCAAAAGGATCATCGGTACAATTTGTTTATTTTCTAGTGTCATCCTCCACTACTTGCCAAAACTTTGCAGAACAGTTCGTTTGCAAGTAGTGAGCCAAAATCTCAGGCATCCTAATACCAAATAGAAATTCTGTCCTCCTGCCAACTTTAGTTTTAGGCAAGCGATTATTACAACTCCCAGAACTTGAAATTTTTTTCCTCAAAACAGTGTGTAATCGTTAAATGTATCAATGCATGCTTGGACAAAGCATTAAAAGAAAAGGACAAGCTGTGGTATCTTATATAGGTCAATAAGCATTGCACTATAACCCAGCCAGATAGACCATTATGTTGTTCAGAGTTGGAGTTTCCTAAACATGCATAATAAAATAGATAGCTCCAGAGCAGACCTTCTTGGCGGTGGCTTCTGCTTCAGTCCAAACTCCATCAACACTCTTGTAAAGCTGCTCAGCCGTCTGCTTTGTTCTGCATTCGCCATTTTTTTCACCATCTCAGATGCCTCCCATTGAATTGACTGCTCAGCCTTGACATACAAAAGTATGTCTAAGCCTACGGACTCATAAAAACAAAGAAGAATACATAAGGGTGTTACGGACTAAAAATACCTAACTTTAAGTTCTTCTGAGACTCCTCCAGCCTTTTCCTTTAGCTCCTTGACGTTCTTCTGAAATTCCGAATTACTGCCAAAACGTGAATAGTAGAAGTGCATTCAGAGACATAGATTGGCTTCGTACTTATTTCAGTTAACGGGAAGTTGTTAAGAAGTAAACCACATCCAACTTCTAAAGACTATCAACAATGACTAAAATATTCAACACGATCCAAATGACCCAACCAAAAGGACCATCACGTAAACATAAGATTCTCCATACACATTTGCAATCTTAGGCCTAACTCTTGCCCATCCAACAACTTGTTACAGCACATCAGCTAAAGCATTGTTACAGAACATCAGATAAATCAGACGCTTACTTCCTATAAATTCAATCAGACGGAAGAGGATGAGATGAATGGTAGGTGAGGAAAAGATTGTTCAATACCTGGCTTCACCTTTAAGCTTTTCGGAGAATTGTTTAAACACGTTGAGCTGACGAGTAGCCGTGAAACTATTCGGATGAACCAACCTCAATCTTGGAGGCCCTTCCTACAAATCAAATATCAAAAATTACCACCAATCCAAACAAAACAGACTCAAAACCAGTTAAAGGTGGCACAAATGTTGACAACGCACCAATTGCGTCGAGAGAAGCTGCCGAAAAATAGGCTGCTTAGTGAACAAAAAGTCACGAACCAGTTTCCTGCTGGCCATATTGTGCGCCAAAATCAACAGAACCTGTGTCCAGTGTAATATGATTAACCACTCAGGATTTTCCCGGGGAATGGCAAACGAAGCGGGTAGAGCCTCCAAAACAAAGAAACACTGCGCAGTATACGCTCCTCCTGTCTTTCCTTTTTGACAGTAAGGAATACGTGGGAGCAGACGAGGCGAGGGCAACTTGCTTGATCGCTCCGCTAATGGATACGGGTTTTTTTGGTTGTGACAATGACGGGGAGAAAAGAGCGCACCCCTTCTCTCTCTGTGTCTTCTTTTCCTTTCTTCTTCGCCAATTAAGTGAACCCGATGCTCTACTCAGTTAGGGTTTGTCTGCCTCCTTTCGAAAAATGGGAAACTTTGTTCAGGAGGAAGGGGTCAACAGGACAACGTAAATTTAGCTACAATAACAATTTACTCAACATTTGCTCTTAATTGCTTTTCAAAAAAAAAAAAAAACATTTGCTCTTAATATAATATCAAATCTCACTTTTCAAAAAAAAAACAATTTACTTTAGATATCGCAAATTTTTTTTACAACAAACTTGATTATATTGAGGGCATCCACAATAATAAGAGTAGATTTCACTCTCAAAATAATAATATTTTATTCTTCTTCTCACAATCTCTCTCACACAACTTCTCTCATGTCATATTTTATCTTTTTGTTTTATTAATTTAGAGAGGATTCCACACCATTGTGGATGCCCTAAGAGGACGGGGTAATCAAGAAAATAAATCAGAATGATTCTCTATACTATTGTTTATTTTGACAGTTTTTTCTATTTTTAGGAAAGATAAAAGGAATAGGATTACCCGAAACTCTCTATCTTGATTCTTCACCTTCTACTAGGGAATGAGATTCTATTTCCCCAGTACACTTTGACCGGCGACATATGACCATTGACTGATGACTAGTGACCATTGACCGGTAACCGGTGAATGTTGACCGATGATTAATGACTGCTGACCGGCAGTCGATAGCCGTTGACCATTGATCGAAGACCGTTGACCGGTTATTTATTTTATTTCCCCCAACTCAAACAAACAACCGGGAAAATCAAAGAGAATTTTTTTCCATTCCTTTCCATTCTCTTTCCTGATTCTATTCCGTTTTCCCTGCTTGAAACAAACGCCCCCTATGGCCTATGATCGAAAACATACAAAATACTCCCTCCATCCTGTAGTGACCATCTTGTTTGATGTATGGCACGTTTTTCCACTTCAATATTAAGCATATCAGATAAAATAACTTTATAAAACTAAAGTTTATAATATATTGTTTATCATGTAAGGAATCATTTCCAACATTTAAATTTTTAAAAATATTTTATCTTATATGTTAAATATTAAAATCAAATGATATGTCCAAATAGTGAACAAGACAGTCAATTCAGGTCAGAGGGAGTACATAATACCATAAGAATGGTAATAATAAAGGGGATAGAGAGAATCTCTCACCTCTCTATAACATTCTCTCTACATCTACCATGGGTAGAGGGCGCAAGCTCAAGGTTACTGTGCCATTGCCTGGAGCACAAAATGCAACTCCCATTAATCAGCCGATCCTGGTGGTCTTCTCTTGAGCGTCGAAGAAGGCTCTCAATTTTGGTAATAATGACAAAGACGAGATGAATTCTATTATTGAAGATCTGGATATAGAAGAAAAGGGAATTAATGAATTTGTTGAGCTACAACATTCGGCTAAGGGTGGGACTGAGGTAGGCGTTAGGAAAGTACCTCAGATCAAAAAATCCTGGAGTGATGTGGTGGCTAACAATAGAGAAAGAGAAAATTGTTTGAGGCTAGAGGATTTACATGAGGATGATTCCCCGATCTTGAAATTCTTAAAGAATGAGGTTAGATCTGAGTATGAATTCTGGCAACATTTCCTGATTGGGGCGGTTTTAGGATCGCGATGCTCCTTTCTCGCTAGGAAAGATTTGTCCAATTAAAATGGGGAAGTTAGCGATGCCTAAGATCTATCAGAATGATGCTGGAGTATTCATCTTTCGATTTGAAAGGCAAGAGGATATGTTGCATATAATAGAGAATTGACCATGGTTTGTCACGGGCAATCATCCGTTGATTTTGTAGGAATGGAAAATCTGGCTGCAAGTTAGACTTGGCAAACTTGTCATCTACTATAGTCTGGATCAAACTGCCTAATTTAGATTTGCAATTCTGGTCTCCACGAATCCTGAGGAGGATTGCTAGCAAACATGGGTGACCTATATTGGCAGATAAACTTACAGCTACAAAGGAGAAGATTGGGTATGCTCGGATTCTAGTGGAGATAGATGCTAGAACTCGGCCGAAAGAGGAGATTGTCCTAGAAAACGGAGAAGGGAATAGATTTGTCCATAAAATAATTTATGAATGGAAACCTTGGTATTGCGATGAGTGCAAATGCTTTGGCCACTCAATCACTCACTGCCAAAGGAAGACTATTGGATTTCATATGCGAGAAGAGATGAAGAAGAAGAAGAAGGAGATGAACGAGAGTTTTTGGTTTCTGAACATTACGAATCTTATTGCTTAATACAAATACACTGTTGCGGTAAAAGTAGCTTATAAGCTACAAATATTCTATCTAAATCTAATTAGGTTTTGACTAATGTAAAAGATAAATAAATGCATAAACCCACAATACAAGCCCAACATGTGAGTGGCCCAAGCCAAGACTAATACAAGACTAAGCCCAATAAACTATGAGTCCAATACCCCCCTCAAGCCGTAGGTGATTAAGATTACCTAGGCTTGATTATTGTGCATACCCATGTATGGCAATTGTTCTTTGTACTTAGCTCCTGGTAGGATCTTAGTCATCATGTCAGCAAGTTGATAGGATGTGTGGGTATATTTGATGTTTACAAGCCCTTGTTAAATCTTTTCACGCACAAAATGACAATCAATCTCAATGTGCTTGGTGCGTTCGTGAAATACCGGATTTCGAGCTATGTGTATAGCAGATTGATTATCACATTTATTGGAAATTGGTGTGATATTGTCAATGCCTAGCTCATGGAGCAAATGTGTTAACCAGGTTAACTCCACCGTGACACGTCGTAGGGAACGATATTCCGCTTCCACACTCGAAAGGGAAACTGACCCTTGCTTCTTTGTTTTCCAAGAGATGGGTTATCCCTTAGGATAATATAATAGCCGGACACGTATTTTCTTGTGTTTAGGCAAGCTGCCCAATCTGAATCACAATAAGCTGTGAGGTCAAGACTAGGACGTTGACCTTTGGTAAGAACCATCCCATAATTCATTGTGCCTTTAATATAACTCAATGTATGTAAGGTTGCTTCCATATGAACATCACTTGGATTTTGCATGAATTGACTGAGAACTTGCACCGTGAAACTAATGTCGGGTCTTATGTTAGACAAATAATTGAGCTTTCCCACTAATCTTCTGTAAGTTGTCGGATCTTCAAGGGGAGTTCCATCTGTGGTAAGTAGTTGTTTTCTAACCACCATGGGCCCTTTGATAATTCTTTTGTCTTGACAATCATATTCCTCTAACAACTCTAGGCAGAATTTCCTTTGAGAAAGAACAAACCCTTGCCTTGTGTGAATGAACTCAATGCCCAAGAAATAGTTTAAGGTCCCCAAATCTTTGATTTTTGAAATTATGATCCAAGGCATGTTTTATATCATCAATTTCTGTTTGGTTGGTGCCAACTAGCAATATGTCATCAACATAGATTGCAATGAATAATTTCCCTTCTTTACTCTCTTTGTGGAAGATAGATTAATCATTTTTAGATTGAAGGAAATTAAGATTTCTAAGAAATCCTGCCAGCTTGGAAAACAAGTGTCTGAATGCTTGTTTGAGCCCATAAAGGCCTTGTGGTATTCTCATGTAGACTTCTTCATCCAGATCACCGTGAAGAAAAGCATTATAGACATCTAATTGATTGATTATCCATCCTTTGTTAAGAAAAACAACAATAAGGGAACATATCGTCATTAGTACAACTCGTAACAATCCAATCCATGTTGTTGTGTGGAACCTTTGACTACCAAATGTGCCTTGTATCGTTCAAGGGTTCCATCAGATTTAAGTTTGACTTTATAAACCCATTTGCATCCAATGACCTTTTTCCCTTGAGGAGGAGTAACACAATCTCCCAAGTGTTATTGTCTTATAATGCTCGTAACTTGTTTTGCATGGCTATCATCCAATGTTCATGCACAACTGCGGTTTTATAACTGTTTGGTTCGTGTATGCTCATGACGTGATCTCGCATGGCTGCATGATTACCCGAGAAAAGAGCAACTGACGTAGTTGGTGTAGTATCGGTCAAACTAACACAGCCCGAAAGAAAATTCTCATGCTTCCCTTCATTATAGACTCTTTCGTCTAGAATCTCTTGAAAAAAAGTATTACATACATAATCGACCAAGTATTTAGGTCTATGACTTTCTCTGCTTGACCGTTGAACTTCAGATGGTGTGCTAGTATGTTCAACCGTGCTAATATCTTGGGCTGTTTCACGTTGATGCCCATGTGAAATACAATCATCGTCACCTAAAATTGGGAGCTGCATATGAGAAATATCTGGTGCACTTTCAACGTTAGAAGGTTGAACTTTGCTGACGGCATCCTTATAAGGAAAAACATTATCATGGAACTTGACATCTCGACAAACCTCGATGTATTGAGTTTCTAAATCGATGATTTTATGTTCCTTTTTTCCTTGGATCCACTCCCAGAGAAACACAAGCTTGTCCTTTTGGTTCATATTTTCCTCCTTTTGGCCCTACCATGGTCTTGTAACACAAACAACCGAAAGGGTTTGATTTCTTCATAAGTGGGATTAACATTGTACAAACTCTCAAATGGTGTTTTACCATTTGAAATCTTGGTGGGAAGTCTATTGATTAAGAAAGTCGTGTATAAAATGCACTCTCCCCAATAGGCCAGAGGAATATTAGATTGAAAGAATACCGCCCTTCATGTTTCTAGCAAATATTTGTGTTTCCTCTCAACAATTGCATTTTGTTGTGGCGTATATGCGCATGTTGTCTGATGAATAATTCCTTCCTGTGCGTAGAACAACTTTCCTTCATTGGAAGTCCCAAGTTCCTTGGCATTGTCGATGCACACGATTTTAACTTTTGTTTCAAACTATCGTTCCACCATTCGAATAAAATTTACAAGGGCTCCCCATGCGTCTCCTTTTTGTTTAATAAGTGTTACCCAAGTTGTTCGAGTAAAGTCATCCATGAAACAAACGATATGTTTGTAACCATTGTAAGTGTTGGTACTAAACGGACCCTATACATCTATGTGTAACAACTCATATGCTTTCTTGGCTCTGTTCATTGAAGTGGTAAAAGGTAAACGTTGTGCTCTTGACTTATAACATACATCACAAGCATGACTCAAAGAAAAATTGGTTTCTTTTATTAGACCAAGAGTAACAAGTTTCTTGTGGGATATGCCCCAATGTGATATGGATTTCTTCAGCCTTAGAATTTCTTGATGCAGCAAGGCCCATGTTATAGTTGTCGCGGCCCACTTTTGTACCAGCCAATTAATCCAACACTTCAACGTCTAAGACAAAGAGATTGTTTTGGCAAATTCCAACTTTGTCGCCAACAGTGCGACCCTTCTGGCCCATTTCGGCATTACTAATACGGTGTTGTATTAAACACCCGTCATTATCAAAAATTAGCAAACAATTAAACTGCCTCACAATCTTCTCTACTGATGCAAGATTGAACATGAAGTTTGGTATGTAAAGCACTTCCGACAGCCATGTTTTCTTCCCGATTTTCACATCACCATTGATATTAACAACCTGAGGACTTCCATTTGGAAAAATCACAGTCCTTTCACTACGCAATCGTTGCCAGTTTTTGAACAAATTTCTCATGCCCGACATATGATCAGTACTTCCAGAATCAATAATCGATTTTCCAGCATAGAGATTATGCGTATAATTACTCATGAGGCAGTTTATTGTTGATGCAATTCGTACTGTTACCTGAGAAGTTGTAATACCCGATTCCATCTGCATTCATATAGGTGTTATTGCCCCTGAATTAAGTTTGTAATTTGCTGCAATTGTCGGGGCGTTAGACCGTCTCTATGACTACTCTCTGTTTCGCCAATCTGGTATGAAATTTTAGCTGTGTTTGCGTATCCTCTTTTCTTTCGAGCCAAGACATTGTCCCTCCCGTGCAACTGGTAACAATCTGCAGCCAGCTGCCCATTTCTTTTGCAGTGAGTACACCATTGCTTATGATAGCAATCATCAGAAATATGCCCTATTTTCTTGCAAAAGGAACAAGTGAGCTTCTTCCCTGTTGAACTGCTTATTCAAATTACTGGAATTTTCCCCAATTCCAGTGCCATGACTAAAGAAAGACATTGATTCTTCTCTAACATAATCGCCACCTCTCTGGTTATCTTTTGACACAATGAGAGCGAAAGCTTTCTCTAAATTTGGCGTATCTTGCATCACCAAAATTTGCCCATGAATGGAAAGATAATTTCGATTCAAGCCCATCAGAAATGCTATGAGCTTGTCTTCCTCAGTTTGCTTCTTAACAGACTCTTTAACCCCATAGTTGCACCTCGTACAAGTACACTTTGGTAAGGGACAAGCCAACTCTAATTCTCCCCAATTCTCTTTAGTTTGGTGTAGTAATCGCCAACCGTGTCTTCTCCTTGCCATAACTTCGTCAATTCACGCTTTAAATTGTGTATAATGGCTAGATTGTTGCGTTCGAACCTGGCGCACAATGAATCCCACAACTCCTTCGGGTTGTCACAATACCCCCACGCTCTGTGCTATACTAGGTTCTAACGCAGTCTTGAGCCAAGAAAGCACCAGGGATCTTGACCTCTCCCAGGCGCACAATCGAAGCGTGTTTGCTTCGCTAGGCTTCTCGACTTTACTAGTGATAAACCCATACTTATTTTTAGCCTTTAGGGTTGTTGTCATATCCCACTTCTACCCCAGAAAGCCTTTGTCGTTGAATTTCAAAACGAGGCTCAAGCCGAGTTATTCAGCAGCATGTACATAAATTGGGTCACTGACGTCGATGTTGTTGGTCAGAGCCGGCGTAGAAGCCTTCCCTTTGTTTGTGTTTTCTGTCATTCTTGAACAATTGAGATAGAACAGGAATAGAACTAAGCTCTAATACCATATTAGATTTTATATGCAAGAAGAGATGCAGAATAAGGAGATGAACGAGAGTTTTCGGTTTCTGAACATTATGAATCTTATTGCTTAATACAAATACACTGTTGCAGTAAAAGTAGCTTATAAGCTACAAATATTTTATCTAAATATAATTAAGATCTATCTAAATCTAATTAGGTTTTGACTAATGTAAAAGATAAATAAATGCATAAACCCACAATACAAGCCCAACATGTGAGTGGCCCAAGCCAAGACTAATACAAGACTAAGCCCAATAAACTATAAGTCCAATAAAGACAAATTCAATAGTAACCCAGAGGAGGGAAGTATGCAAATGGGGGAAGAGTGGATCAATGAGAATAAGGAGGCTAGGAAGACTGGGGAGAAAGGGGAGGCCAGTACACTTAAGTTCACGGCTAACTCTGATGTTCAATTTTCAAGTGAGAAGTCTCTGATTATTGCAAAGAGAATCAATGAGAATGGGGAACAAGGGGGATGGACTACAGTGGGTGCTAAGAAAGGTGTCCGAGTGAATGGAATGCAGCAAGCTAAGGGTAATGGGGTGGGCTCCAAGGATGTGGGGTCTAGCAATATTAGTACTCTACCTAATGAGTATATATCACATTGCATCCTGGAACATTACATGGCTGAATACCCTCAATAAAAAGTAGCTATTAGAAAGCTTGTTGCAGAGAATAAAGTCAACCTGCTGGCTGTACTTAGAGACTCCGGTTAGAGTAAACAATTTCGATAAAGTGGTAGGGAGGTTTAATAAGAAAAGGAGTTGGATGTCCAATCTTTATAAGGACAAGAATTGTCATGTCCTTTTACTATGGGATAATGATACATGGGATGTGCAATGTTTGGGGATGACTAACTAGGTTATCCATTGCAAAGTTTTGACAAAAATAGAGAAGTGGGGTTTGCTTATCAGTTGTGTATGCAGCTAATCAGAGTGCAGACAAGGATAGACTCTGGGAAGATCTCAAGATTATGAATCAGTCTATGCAAGATCTGTGGATAATATTGGAGGATTTCAACTACCTCTTGAAATGTGGTGAGAAAGTAGTTTATAATCTAGTTACTTCTGAAGTTGAAACTCAGTTTATTAGTTGTGTGAAAGACATCGATATTCATGATCTGAAGTTCTGTGGGGCATTTTTTACCTGGTCTAACAAGCATGTTAAGGATCCAAAGTCACAGACGTATTGTAAGTTAGACAGGGTTCTGGTAAACAATAAGTGGATCTGTTCTTTTACTGATTCACATGCTGAGTTTTGCTCACCTGATATATCAGACCATACCACCGCCCTGGTGATGCTTGATAGTGAAAGAACTAAAGTGCTGACCATTTTTAGATTTAGAAATATCTAGGTCTCCGATGGAGGTTACTATGAGTTAGTTAAAGAATGCTGGCAAATGGGAATCAAAGGGTGTCCTATGTTCAAGGTTACCCAGAGGATGAAGGCCATTAAGGCTAAACTTAAGGGGCTCAATACTAACAAATTTTGCCACCTAAGAAAAGGGTGAACCTTAGTAGAGGGAAGTTGCATGATATTCAAAAAATGCTACCGAAGGCTTCATTTGATAAGGATCTAATTGAAAAATAAAACATCATGATTCAGGATTACAACCACAATGTCAATCTGCTACACACTCGAATGGCCTAACATGCTAAAATCAATTGGATCCAACTAAGGGATAAATCGAGCTCATAATTCCACAGAATGATGAATTCCAAAGACACTCCTCAAAGATTCATGCCATGATTAATGAACATGGCCAGAGATTGACAAAAGAAGAGGACATAGCTGAGCATGTAGTTGATTTTTTCAAAGACCTCTTGGGAAAAAAGATCAATAAAAGAGATGGTTGTGACCAGAGAGTGTTCTTAAGGGGAAACAAGGTCCCTGTTGACAATGATAATGTAACACCCCTCTACATAGTCACGTAATAATCTCTCACGTAGCAATAAATAAAACGTCTTACAGCGGAAGAATAAATAATAACAACAATACTCGCTCGGGTGTCACCGGCCATTACTCGCCCATGCAAGTAACGAAGCCAAACTATATCCAACTTCCAACAAAAACAAACTGCTAACCGCTGTGATAACGAGATAATTCCTATACATCATACTAAGTCCATACTCATAAACATCGACAAGTGAGCATCTACCCAAATCCCAAATACACATAACCGTACCATAATACATTTACCAGTCTGACATCATTATACAAATAAACTCCCTGTACGGTAATCGAAATAAACTCTAATTACCCTGTTCCCGCACTTCGGCTTCGACAATAATCAACAACCTGCATAATGGTGTAGTATCAGTGATAAACGCTGAGTATGCCGGGCCTGGACCCTAATGGTCACTTAGTCATTTTAACCATCTTATTATTAGATTGGTTTCATGTTTTACCATTTACAGTTATAATCAATACTGTAATATACATGTATAATATACATAATCCTCCATCCAAATATTCATAACACTCAACCATCCATCCCATTCAAACAGTCATAAAATATCACAAACAACAGTTGTATATCGAACGTATCGAATAATAGTACTGAATAAACGCCGTAGTGAACACCATCCTTTGTTAATTTAATTTGGCCTTTAAGGCCCCATCCATCCAAACCATGTTTAATTAATACCAGTTGGGCGTCATGTTAAGACAACCCGATAATCTCACCATGGACAGTAGTCCTCCCGTACACACAAAGGTGCTCATTTTGCCAGAGGTCCGGAGGCCCCTGACTATTCTCTTTGTCTCGTAAGACGTCCATATAAAAGGCCATAGCCACCTGACCACGATCCAAATGGGGCTCGTTAGGTATAAACCTGGAGCGGAACCCAATCGGGAACCCCTCAGTGATCACAAATGCGCAACCAGGCAGTTTGTAAACTACACTGGATTCCTCACCTCAACTCACACCATCTCTCTCTCACAATGTTTAAGATCTGCTCTTAGTCTTATGGAGAATAATTATTAGTTAGCTGCCCAATGGGTCTCACACATACCTAGAAGTAATCTAGGTCATATTCATGTTCGAGATCCATGCTCTAGAGACCGACAATGTCGTGACTCGTCCCTAAGTGTTTTACTTAGGTTGCCATATACTTAATATTAATACTATGGTATTATATCAAGTAACCGTCATGTTATCACATTAACGTATATGTATGTTTATATAAGCCGATCTATAGTCGACGTAGTGTTAGTCCTGTAGGACGCTCGTGCATAAATAATTAATGCAGTAGCACACAATCACATACATGTATCCAAAACACTTAACACACAAGTGATATCAACCAAATCCGAGCCCAAGGAAATCCTTAGGACAACCCGGAACAAACCCCTTTACATACCGTTCACCAAGACCTAGGATGCGCAGTGTAGACCACTAGCTCGTCAAGTGCCTCCGTCTGAATTATATCTAAACGGTAATAAAACTATAAGTCAGTCTCCATGACTAACTACACCCGGTATTCCGAATAACAAGTAACCGCGACAGTTCATCCCGGATTTCTACAGTTATTTGTTACGGGTTTTTCCTAAACCGGTCGGCTTTGTTACTAAAACTCGTATGTCAAAATATTTCGACTGTTAAGTTTATTTCATTATAATTCTTTAATCTTATCCACCATTTAATTTAGGTATATAACCTATAGTTGCATGTATGCATGTATTATTATATTATATTGTATTATTTTCCCACCATCCATTATAATACATTGTATTATATAATCCATTATCTTTAGCAAATTATATTTGCATTCAAAACTCATAACTTATAGTTTGTAACTATTTTCATGTCATAACCTCCACCATTATATATATGGTTTCCAACCATATTATATATTCATCCTTATATACATTATTCCTGTATATGTAAATTTTACCACATAGGTAAGTTTCATGAGTTATAAAACTCTTATATTATATGTTACATTTTATCATCTTATATTAGATGATTATTCCCATTAGTTGTACTATATTATACAACTTATATTAAGATTATTATCCTAATTATGTAACATTTTATGTTGTATATTAACAACTCCTAAGGTTTATCCAATAAATACCTTAGTTTATAAATCTCATTTATTGTTTATCACATTATTAATGTGATATCTTTACTTATATTAATTCCATTTAAACCACCTTAATACCATATAATTGTTATAACATTTATAACATAGTAAACCATAGTCTAAAATTCATTTCCAACTCTAATAATTCGGTACAGCACCTTATTTTATTTAAATTCCAATTTGACCACATAACATTATGTAATGTTATACCATATACTATATCATATAATATGATATTCTTATTTCCTTTAATTTATAACATATAGTTTTTATGCAAAACTATTTAATATTGCCGCATGGGCACCATATCAAAACCTTCTCTTTTCATAATCCATAGTTTCCTTTATTTACAAAATCCCCATAATTTATACCATGTTATATTATATATATATATATATCAAAACCGTCTCTTCATATCCATGTTTCCATTACAAAATCCCCATAATTTATACCATGTTATATATATATATAGATATATATATAGATATATATATATATATATATATATATATATATATATATATATAATAACATTTTAACTTATAAAAGGGTATAACCTATGGTTATATTTTTGTAAAATTCCAAACAGACCTTAATATATATCCTATATTATTTTTCAACCCACCAAGTTCCTATAATTGCCATTTGGCCCAATTTATTACATATAGTTTCATCATATCATTAAAACTATATATTATACATATATCTTATTAAATATTCTTATATTATTCCAAAAATCACCAAATTTCACCAAAGGGTTATAATTACCCTTACTAAACATATAGTTTCGGTATTTTACATTTCCACCACACCTTTTATTCCGAAGTGTCATAATGACATAATAACTATATATTATACATATATAGTCTATTTTAATTCTCAAAATCAACCAATAAATTCCTAAAAATTCCTAATAGCCCATGGGTGTTTATAATACCATTTTACACCCTTAATTTTCGGTAATAACATATATACCACATATGTTATAAAATTGTTACAATTAAATACTTATCTTATTATAAAACCTTAAATAAGTGATTTAACTTATCTAATTTGGTCAAAACCTACCATATGGTCAAGGTTGACCACCTTACTATTTCCTTGACCATCAATATCCATATATTACGGTTTGTACCCTTATTTTTCAGAAATTACCATTTAACCCCAAACTTTATAAAATCTTATAATTTTTATTTAAACTCCTTTAAACCTCAAATTTATGGCTTTATTATTATATAGCCCCCAAATTTAATTTAACTACACTATATACCCCATTTCCTTGCGGTAATATATATATATACTACTTAAACTTAAATAAAACCTTATAATTACATAAATAAAATGGCCTAAAGTACATGGCCTTATTACAAACGTTAGCTTATAAAATGAATTACACATAAATGCCCAAAAATGCATTAACTCTCGGCCTTACCACCATCTTTTCCATATTTACCAATTTTCCACATAATGTCTTAAATTTAACAATTATGATAATTAATTAGTTATAAAATTTACTAAACCATTCCTTAATCACCTAAGGTCAAAATAAGACCTTAATTAACCCATTCACTCACGACACAAATTATTCACATATGTATAATTACATATTAATATACCAAGTGAAGGTTAAGTGATTTATACCTTGTTTTTGCCAAGTATAGGCCTTGTTTGGCCACGGCTGCTTAGGAATAATTTTTCCACAGCTTAGTTTACATGTTTTCAAACAGCAATTAAGGCATGATTAGTCTCCAAGCAAGATCTAACCATAAGAAGTGTTTAATGTAAATTTTCAAGGTAAATTTTACCTTAAAATACCAAGGAAGTATGGATGTCTTTGGCCTAAATTTATAGAACAATAAGAGAATCAAAAGAGCTACTAAAACCAAGCTTTAAACTGGTATAACTCAGATTAGAAGATGGCTAATTTTTACCTTGTTTAAAATGCCAAAAATGGTGTTTTTGGCTTGGATTTGGCTATACCTTGAAGCTCTTGATATACCAACCAAATAAGTATGTTAAGAAGAAGATTATAAGCCTAGGAAACAAGGTTTCCAAACCGGAATTGAAGAAAATCAAAGGATAAGTGCTTAAAGCACATTTTTAAACCTTAAGAACAAGATTAGATTTCTCCACCTTCTTCCCTTGTTACAGCCGAGATTTGCTCTCCTTTTAATCTCCAAAACAACCTAGAAACATTGATGGAAATGGTTGATGCTTTGCTCCATGGAAAGAGGAAAGAATTATGAAGAGAATGAACATAAAATAGCTTAATAAGCTTACCTATGTCAATTGATGTCCTCCTCTGTATTTGGTGTGTTCTCACGGTAATGGAGAAGCAAAAGAGAGAATGAAGAAGGTTGGTGTCGGCTGGGAATGAAGGTAATGAGGTAAGAATGCTAGTTTTGTCCTTTAAATTAGTTTAATGTTACTTTATGAATAGTAATTAGGTGACTCATTAGATTGGCTAGATATTTGTTTAGAGATTGATTAATGGATGGGTGTGACAGATAATGGAGGTCGGCAATGCTGGGTATGGTCAATGGATGACATTTGACCATGGTTAAGACTTAGTATTTAAATGTTATTTTTGGGTACTATTCATCCAAAATTACCCATTTTGATTTTATTTTCAAACTTTGATTTAGACTTTATAATATAGTCTATCATGTCAAATTAATGATATAAAGAATATACTCTAGTCTTTATAATGACAGAAAGTCATTATCTTAGAGCTCATACACAAAAACGTGCTTTAAGGTGTTTTAGTGTACATTTTGTGTCACAAGGTGTTTCTGAGCTCTATTTTCTTTGAGAACAGTTTCATTGTGTTCCTTACATGATAAGTGATCTTAGGAATCCAATTTTATATAAAATAGAGGTCATTAGACCTTTAAGGTTTTCTTAGAGCACATTTTTGCCCTACTTGACCTTGAAGCATGTAAATGCTTTGTTGTCCAACGATTCTAATATGTTTAGTTATGTGTTAATATGATTAGGACAAAGTTTTAGGTCCTAAGAAGTTCATTTGGGCATTTATTTACCCCAAACAGTCAAAGGGTGCAATATCTTGCTTTGTGTTGACCACTGATGTTCTCAATTGACTTTTAAGGCATGTTTAGGCCTTAATTAATGTGATTAGATGTTTAATCCTTGTTTTATTAGTTTGGGGATTTCAGTCTACCCCCCCTTAAAAAGACTTCGTCCCGAAGTCGCTTAATCAAATAGGTATGTATATAAATATATAACTACCCAAGATTCCTATAGTGTATATCTATGTGATTATCATTTACACTCATCTTATGTGCTTATACAGCACATAGCCATCACTTTGTGGTGTTAGTTCAATCATATGGATATAGGTGATCCATCAGCACCATTATTTCCTATCAATTCTACAAACCCTGACAACCTCCCCGAGGTGTCCATAACATACCATCGTTCCACATTCCACAACTAATGATTCATTTCGTATCTAAGCGATACCATATGTAATCATTCTACAAGGCAATATAAATATATATATCACAAGTAGCATAAGAAAAGTACTACACACATGGGTGTAAATACAACATTCAAACAGGTATCTCTTAAGATACATACATACAAGTGTACATCACACACAAACAAACCAACAACGTACGCCCCACGTACCAAACATAACCAACAAAACCTTGTATGCCCCGCATACCACCAATTCACTGTATGCCATGCATACGAAACACAAAACTTAGTGCACACATGCACAGCCAAGAGGCTCTACCCCCCTTAAAAAGGGTTACGCCCCGTACCCCACAAGTATACAACAGCCGCTCAAAAGGAGCGCTGGATACTTGGCTCTCAAAGAGTTCTCTAACTCGTGGATTATCCTCATATCAGAGAGACTGGTATAACTCTAGCCCTTCTGGGCTCCACAATACACAAAGGGTGAGGCACTGAACTATTTGTGCTCTCTCCCAAGTTCGTCCTAATGGGCCCACTCGCTCCGTATGAGGTGCAGACCCATGAACATAGGCTCAGTTTGCCTCCTTCCATTGCTGTGAATCCTCTCATTTGGATCACTAGCATACATGTGTGTGTTTTCTCTCACTGATATGCAGCTCGAGGTGTAATATGACATTGGCTATTGTTAGTACTTAGTGCTCCTTGCACTTGTCTTTGTAATACTAAGACGTACTAGCCTATATGCCCACGGAGATAAAGCTTGTCATTCGTGTCTCCTGGTGGTTTTGTTCCGGAGTAACACATTGTTGTAGTTCTTTGATACACACTCGTGTTGATATCCATTACATCTTTCCGTATTCTCACCAGATTAATAACTGCACAAGTGCAATACCAAAACACTCAGTCCTACAGAGTGTAGAGGCATAAACTCTCAGCAGCTAATATCTAATGAGTCAAACAGATAAGATGAGCGAATTATCATGTGAGTGGTACATTCCAAATCCACTGTTCCTTGCTTAAGGTATCTGCTAGTGTATTAGCTTTGTCTCTCATCATTGCGTAGTTACGCGTTTATGTCCACATCATCTGGTAGATTTCCCCTATATTACAAGAGTTTGCTCGATCCTTATGAGGATTCTACATATTATTCATCCATAATGGGTTTTCTTGTTTCTTTCCTTCTATTTCACGTCCTTGAACGGTTTCCTTGTCTTAACTGTATACTGTCTACTGCTCTCTGTTGAAGGTTCTTGATTTCTCTAGCCCGTTGGTTTAACTGCGGCTCTTCTCGTCCATCTTCGAGGTAATCTGTATCACTGTCCTTAGTATGGAGTTGACTACTTCTCGTGTTCCTAACACTACTTGTCTACTTGCATGGGGTACCATACTGATACATTACTACTTACCCGACTAACTCATAAGTAAGTCTGTCAGGCCCACATGCTCCAATCGGAGTGCGGTCGTCCCATGTCTCATTTAGTAAACTGGTAACGTGTCATAAGCCGGCGTTATTCAGCTCGGTGTAAGTCAAATCCGTGCTATATTAGCAAAATTGGTTATCCTAATTCGATCTTGTTGAGTACAACACATATTCCTTTTCTGCCTGTTTATCATGATCATATCTCATCCATAGTTTATATTCATTCCCTCATCCGTTTAATTGGATGTATTGCAGATTGCATAATAGCTTGAGTAACTTGGCTCTACACTTCCCAACCATCCTCACTGACGGTGGTGCATCTACAAAGGGTATGCTTGTCCATAAGGACTAAACATTCATCACTGGTAGTGATTATCATTAAATGCGGGTATACACTGATGGTATTTGGCTAATAAGCCCTGTCTAACAATTCTCGAACAATTTAAACTGGTGTGGTTTACACTCACAGTGGCTGTATAATTTCTTCAGTTGTAGTGGTTGGACTAACGGTCTTCCCAAGGTTGCATAAGTTTCTAATCTTAAGGTTTGTATGAAAAAGTTTGAAAAACATTTTTTTTGGTATATATATAATAAAAGACTAAAAAGTAGTAGTTGAAGTTGCAGCACTTGCTCTGTCAAGTGCGCAAGGCAGATGGAAATTTCAGTGGTTTACTTGTCATAGCACTTGCAATAGCAAGTGCGCTATGCAGGTGAAATTTTGGTTCAGTAATTACGGTCTCATTGACTATGCGTCGTCGAGTGTGGGCTACATGATAATGTAAGCATTAACATCCTGTTCATATATATATATATGAAATACCCCGACCTTAAATATGGCGATTAAATTATCCTAATAGGTATTTAAGAGCCTAATACTGCTTAAGTAATATTGGTAAGGAAAAATAAATCCAAAAGAAATAAGAAACGCTTAAAAGCGTAAAACGCTAAATAAGCGTTAAATAACCATAGGAGGTATGAAACCTCGGTTAGCGTATTGTAAGGATTCTAAAGGCTTAATTAAGTCTAAATAAATATTAGGGAACAAATCCCGATGGAAACGGATCCTTAAAATGGATTAAAATCACTAATGAACATTAAAGCACGTTTTTCGAGGTAACCGGGAAAATGTGTCTTTAAGCGGGTCAAATAGACTCGTAACAATTTTGGTCAACTAATTAATCATTAATAAATATTAGTGAAGCTTTAGGACCAACAAAATCAAGAAAACGGGAAATTAGTAAAAACTGTCAAAAACGGGAAGTTGTGGGGTAGAAACATAAATAATCAAGACTTGTGTGTCCAATATCGTAAAAAGGATTTTTAAAACCCTTATGGGTTCTGTATGGGTCCGATTTTAAGGCCCCCACACCCTCTCTTTATTTCTCCTTTTTACTCACAAAAGACAAAAGCATTTACAAATCAAAAAGTAAACCTATACTACCCCACTCTCACTCTCTCTCCCATTCTCATTTCTTCCTCACGTACAGCAGCCCTCACCCCCTCTCTTTTCTCTGAATTTTTCCTCCTTCCTGCGACAGCCATGGAAGCTTGAGAAAACCACACAAACTCTACACTCTCTCCTCTTGTTACTCCCTCAAATCACCTCCAAAAATTACAAAACTTGTATCATTGGAATCCTCTCATCAAGAGCTACGTTTCTATCTTTCCGAAATTCGAAAAAGCAACTTTCGTTTTCATGGGTATATCCCATTTGGAGCTTCAACACCACCATTAGAAGGCCCTCCTTCTCCTGTTCTTTTGAGGTAAAAACATTCTCAAAAACTCCATCTTTTTCTAGCCTTAGAAGCAAAACGAAATTTGAAGTTAAACTTTGGTTGCTCCTCTAGTGCCCAGCCGATTTTGGCTTGTTGAAGGAGTTGGAAATCTTGTTCTTGAACCACTCCAAGCTTCATTTGCACTCTTGAAAGGTAAAGGAAATTCTAAACCCTAAACCTTACGTAAAACTTGAATGATGTTAGGGTTAATTTAGTACTAAAATTGTGTATATACATGTGGGCTGTAGTGTTAGAATTTTGGTTGCTAAACCGGTGGGAAGAGGAAGAGGAAAGAAAGAGAGAAAAGAATGCAAGAAGAGAAAGAAAACTAGAAAGAACAAGGTAGAATGCTCTTTGGTGTAGCTTGGTATATACATGTATGTAACAGATTTTAGAAGGTTTGAATTTAGTAATGAAAATGGTATTGTGAAGTAGTGTAATGTACACAATAATGTACGTGTTTTAAACCCTTGAAAGCAATTTAAAACTGTTACAAAACAGATTGGGAATGAGATGTTTGAGTGCAGGAAATTCAATGTTGTTAGTGTAGTATTTGTGTATGAGAATTGGGTATATGGCTATTGACTGTAAACAGGAGGTATAGATCATTAATGTGTGAGGAAACAATGTGGTGAGAGGGTAAAAATATAGGGGAGACTATGGCAAAATTTACATAGGAATAGAACACTTAGTGAATTAGAAACTAGGTGGAAAATGGATGTTGTAACAGATTTTGTTTGAGGAGGATGGATTGGTAAGTGGAATGAGGAGGAAACATGTAAAGATCTGTAGCAAGAGGTAGTGGATTGCATTGGGGGAATTAGGAGGAATTAAAGTACAAGAGTTAGTAAAATGAGTATTGGACTTGGGTATAGATATTGTGGTGTTTGGAGATGAATTGGGATGGTAATTTAGCATTAGAGAAGGGAACTAGACATGGAGGAAATAAGGACCCAAATCTGTAGCAAAACCACTTGGTGAAATAATGTAAGTGCTGGGATGAAAATGTGGAGAATTGGTGTGTGAATTAGTATGAAAAGGAGTAATGAGTTGGTAAGGGATTTGAGCATGTTTAGGAGCTTAATAGGTGCTTAAACATGTGGGATTAAGTGTAGGAATATTGGGGAAGAGATTGGTGGAAGTTTGGAGTTGAAACAAAATCAAAAACACAAACATTTAACAATACTGTAACATGTCCGGGTTGTAAACTAGTACACAAACCCGGACATGTCAAAAAACACGACAGAATGTATATATATGGATGGTTCGGGTTTTAAACCAAGACCTAAACCCGGACCACCCCAAAAATACACCCGTAAGTTCTAAACACAAATTTGTCCGGGTTTGCAAGTAGGACACAAACCCGGACGATGCAAAAATTTCACCCGAGAGTTGTTCCAGTGATTTGGTCCGGGTTTAAAACCAGGACACAAACCAGGACCAACCCTTATTTTCACCCGAGAGTTGTTCCAGTGATTTGGTCCGGGTTTAAAACCAGGACACAAACCAGGACCACCCTGAAAAGTGCCCAGAATGTATTTCAAAGCTAAACTAAAGTGGGGTAAGGATGGGTAATGATATTATAAGTTAATTAAGACATGATTAATGATGTTTAAAGGTCATTAAGGCTATAAACAAGCTTAGAAAATAATTATAAGTAAGTAACTTAAGTAAATGTATTTAAGTAACAAAAGTAATAAGTAAGGTTAGTTATGGATAATTAACCCACCCAATTGTATGTATGTCATAGGATTCGACTAGTTGAACACCGAAGGGAGTCGGTGTCCAAAGTCAACGGTGAAAGGTATGATTTCTTCATGCCCTGTATCCTAATCTGGTTACCCCGATTTGTGTGCTTACTTGACCACCAATAAGATAAATGCACGAATCGGACTATATTGCACCTACTTGTGCTTGTTTATATTGTTCTTGATATAATTCTCTTGAACAATAGTTTGTATAATTCATGAAATATATGAATGATGACGAAGTGTAATTGTGTCTTGTATTGTACTAGTATATTGTATTGTATTTTGTATGAATGTGTATGTGAATGATGTATTTGTGTACGTGGCTTGATTGTTGACTTCTACTAAATTCCTAACTACCTAACTTCTAACTTAAGTGAGTAAATTGGAATGAGTAGAAGTCCGATATAGTTTCGGCCACGCGTGAGGATGCGGAGTCACAAGAGGTTGGCTGCAATTCCTGACTCTTAACTGGTCCGCGGCCCAAATCCCTTAAATGGGTAGCATCCCGGATTGGTGAGTCAAGTAAATCCCGGTGGTGGGACGGTGTAGTCCCCGGGCCGGAGGTCCCAACGACTTAACATGAGTAAGAGTAAGAGTAAGTAAGTATGGATCCGTGAGTATGTATGAGTATGTATGCGTAAGTAATGTGGAATGAGTAAAAGAGTAATCTCCACCCGATTAACCCGGGTGGACCAATATGAGCTAACAAGTTTGTTGGGTTGTGTATGAATTGCGTATGTATTGTATATTGTATTGTGTATTGTGGAATTCAGAAAGGTAAGTATGTATCGTTGGGCTGTATGGATTACTATGTATGAACTGAAGTGTATGTATTGAAGTGTATGTATGTATTCTTTGCGTAGAGTATCGTAGTATATGTATGAAAGCATGTATGCATGTATGTATGAATAAAATGAACCGCATGTATTCGACCAAGTGGTCGGCGTACCCTCACTAGTACGCGGGGTATGCGGTTATCATGCTCAGCGAAAGCTGACCCCTTCGGGGGAACGTTTTTAGTGTGCAGGTACCCGAAGCGGATGTGGTCAAGGTAAGAGACCGGCGGCACACCCTTGTACTTTAGAAAGTAAGTAGTTGTGAGGAATGGGTAGATGTAGACTCCTAGTGAGTATGTACGAACTTGGAAGTGATATTGTAATTGTATAAGGATCCTAGTAGACTCGGTTAAGTATATTGTATTGTATGGAATATGGAGGAGTAAGTATTGAAAGGAGCATTGTTGTATTTGATTGATAAATGGAGTATGTATTATAGACGTGTAGTACTCGGGATTCCGGTCCATCAGACCGATACTGTATGTAGTAGTAGCCTTGTTAGTCACGTGGGTGACTAACGGCATTGTACCACCCATTGTAGGTAAGTATATATCCGCTGCGTGTATCTGATTTATAAGGAGATTGGACGGTAAGCATTGTATTAACAGTAGGGGTGTTACAAAAAGTGGTATCAGAGCGAAGTATCGCTCTGATGACTGGAAATACCGAGTTAGGAAATACCGAGTTAGGAATTAGAAGCTTAGGGCTAAGGGCTGAGTGTTAGCATTAGAGATATGCTAGTTAGGAACTACCGGTGAGTACCGGATACCTACAATACCAGTTCCGCCCGCCGCAAACCCCACTGTATAACTTGGGAAAGGACGCCAGAGAGAAGGAAAGTCCTCTCATACTCGGGGAAACCCGGTCTGGCAGTTGTGAAGCAATCACACAGTAAACAAGAACCGACGTATAGTAAATTCCAAGGGTTGGAAGCCGGAAATGGATCCCGGTTAAACCACAATACCCGCACTCAACAGCGGTTGAACGAGCACTCCAACCACGAGGAGGCTGCAACTTACAACAGCATGGGGCGACGTGCTTAGCAGTCGCGAGACCTAGCTAGACAACCAGCAGCAGGAAAGAAGCACTAACTGCGCAATGAAATGGAGAAAAAAAAAAGAGTAATAACAGAACCCGAGACACAAGTCTACGGGATAGTAATACTTGAATATTACCACCAACGGTATACTAGCTGACTAAGGGCATAGTCAGGAACGGTTAACTCCAAAAACCACAACGCCGAAGAGGTTACAATACCTGGCCAGCATAGCTTACACAGCTACAAGAACATCCACGGGATATAATCCGATAGGACTACAAGAGTAGTGCCTAAACAAGGTAGGCTCAGTAACCACCACAAATGTGTGGGAACGAGCCACAAGGAACGATGCAAAACCAAATAGAATGGGAGTCTCCAAGGATTGGAGAAACATCCCGATTATCAACAATCACGTCAAGATCATTAAGAAGCTACCTAAAGGAGCGAGTATACCAATTGCAAATCAACAAGATCAAGGGAAAGGTCAACAAGACTATTAAATACAAGCAGAAACCATACCAAGATTGGTATAGGATTATCCAAAAACCACCGATACCGCGCACTTGCCAAGGCAAGTGCAGTAAAGACAGAGATATGTAAAGGAACACTAATACGTCGCAAGTACATAGTAATGTACGGTGACCGTAATGAAACAACCACAGGATCACACATCCTAACAACCAGACGTATGGAACCTTGGGAAGGCTTAACGGCCCGACCACTGTACTTAGAACATACCAGTCAGCGAGAAGCTAGACTTGGCCAAGACCTCAAAAATGGCTATGCCATGAGAGACTTCTTTAACACCGAAACATATTTTAAAACCAAGAATTTTCTTTTAAAACCACAACCCTTCTTTTAAAACCTTGGATTTTAAAACCAAACCAACAGAATTACGGTGAGTATCATAGAATGATACAAGAGGAGTTGACAATAGAATACTTCACCTAGGCGTGTGACGAACACTACAAGTGTACCCAATTACGGGATGTGGGACAACTGCACTCCGAAGGAGCTTGCGGGCCCGACATATAGTTGGGTAAGTGGTAACGTATCAATATGGTACCCCACGCATGTATACATGTAGTGTGCGACGCACGGGAAGTAGTCAACTCCGTTCTACGGACCATGAGTGAGTTCAACCAGAACAGCTGGACACCTCAGACGACTAAGTATCAAGGAACTCAGAGAATCCATCTGAAGATGAGGAATAAGAACTAGAAGGTGCAAAGAGCACATACTAGTAAGTGTAGACATTGGATATGTCACAAATAATTCAAGCGATCACCTGACAGCTGGGAAGGATACCCAGACTGGGCACAGTAAGGCAAGAGTCTAATGTGAACACAAAGATGCTCAGCAAACGGGACAGAACTCCCAAGAGCAATCACAAGATTACTACGAAACACAATCCATCATTGGAGAGGAATATAAACCTAGTCAAGAATACTAGGAGCAAGTGTAAACAGTCTACCCCAGAACGGGAGATGTTATAACCCAAAAAGGGACGACTCAAGTACAATACCATAAGACGGTATGGAGGAAGACACACGTTATAAACATTAGCCGGATGTAACGGCACAACTACCAACACCCAGGAGCGATCCTTGAAGGGTGTCTGCGTTAAGAACAGCTGAACAAGCGTAATGATACGAGCACGGGAGCTAAAACGAACACTCGGTTAGGACACCAAAGGGATTTCACTTAACAGGAAATGTCCTAAATTACTGAGAGGCACCTATTAACACCAGATTGCCTAAAAGGTCTCCTATGAACGGAAGCGTGATGTCACGACTTACCATGGAGCCCAATAATATCTCAACCTATGACGGTATACATGGAGTGGAGACATGTATAAGCAGCTTGCAAGGGGCATAGCTTGCAGCAATACGGCTCAAAATCCGTAAACCAAATACGTTATACGAACTCAAACGGTTGCAAAACCCACACCATTGGTAACAAGACTTGCAAGAGGGATTGCCTCATACGATAAGAAATCAACAACTGGACCATAAATTCAGACCCAACATCCTGGGTGACTTGAACTGATGGCTATCTCAATGTCACTGTCACTAGAGCATCAGCCTAGTATACAGTTGACAGAGTTCTTAATTACCGCCATGCCTTCTGTAGCAATGGTAACACAGAGGCATAGAAATTATAATAGTGCCAGCATTGGCCTAGTCCACACTTGGACCCTACGGGAAACTCGAGGAAAACTACCTCTCAATAACCAAAGACCACCAATGTGGTGAAGATGTGAATCCTTAGAAAGGCTTCCATCTATTATAACAATGAGCCTATGCATATAGATATTGCCAAGGGGTGATGGGATAGGGAAATGAGATTTCCAGACCATTATGACTTAAGGAGTAAAGCATACCCCAGGTGCACCTAAGCATGTGCGAACCACCATATGAACACCAACGTGGTAAACCTCGTCACGAGACCTATGAGTGGAAGCATACCCCTCAACAAGAACCTTCACTTGTCAGTGATAGAATACTCTCCAATTGGAGAACGGGACCAGAAAACCCTTGAAGTTCTTAGGATGTCCCGGTGACGCATATACGAGTAGAACTACACAGCTGGAGCCTATAACCAACGCTCAGCACGGGAAGACAGTAATTGTCAAAAACAATCAACGAGAATGCACATTGCACACCATGAATGGCCAGCGCTCAAGAGAGCTTGTGACCTGATAAATTACTTCATCCATTATCAACCAAGATACTTGGTAAATTGTGCCATAAATGATGATAGAATGTGAGGTAAGCTAATCTACACATGAAACCTAAATTGGAATGAAACATCCCCACAATGGGAAGATAATAGTATTGCGGTATGCTACGACAACCGTCATACACACGAGTATTGGAAACCCCAGGGTATTCACACCATAAGGGAATGGTGCCAATGACAATGGCAATAAGTAAAAGGAACTATCACAGTAACAGAAATAGTAAAAGCGATGTTGTATAATGAGTAGAATACGGTGCGCAACAAGCAACCGCTATGAGGAAGTAGCAGATAACAACACGGAGTATAAGTACGAGATGACAGGCATAAATATTCTTTCCTATCACATAAGTGACTTACTGCCAAGCGTTTACGCCTCTGCACTCTGTATGACTGAGTGTTTTGGTATTGCACTTGTGCAGCTAATGATCTAATGGGGTAGCTAGGGATATGGGGAATGTAAACCGTAGTAAACCCTTCTTTTCACCAAAAAACATGGCATAAGCCAGTTAAGCAACCTTAGCAACAAACCGTGCGGCCTATGGCCAAAGAAGCACGAAGAGTGTAAAACACACTAGCAATCACAAGGTGTGAATTCCATTGGAATAAAGAGTGAAAAGAGACTTAAGAAAGTCACAAGGACCGACGCATAGAAAATGCAAGGTCATACAAGTAAAGGACACTTGTACTGAACCAGAAGAACTGGTATAATTCAGAAGCTATTGACAACAGAGGAAGCACTATAACTAAATAGTGGCTTAGCCTCGCCAACAATAAGTTGGAAGAACTTAGCGAATAATCGTGAGAGTACGGATAGTATGTATAATAGATTACCAGGAAGCTGGTTATAATCTAAACTCGTTGAGTTAAAAGGCGGTAAAAGAATACCACACTTGTTTGTAAACCTTATTCCCATAAAAAGGGATAAAAAGGCGATGAGTAACACACCTATAAATACCAAAGAGTGAATTAAACACTAAGGCTATCAGGGTCGCACAGCAGAAGCTAGTGGGCCCTAGCTGAGGAATGTAATACACCCAGTAAGTATGCGAGATTGGCTATTAATGCCTTAAAGCCTAATAGGCTAGAACCAAATTGATTGTGAGTTAAATAAACTCATATAGGAATTCTTGGTGCAAAGACTAACCATTGGTATGGTTAAGACCCCTTTGACCAGAGTATATTGTATAGTATACCGTAGTGAAGCTAAACGCTTTAGATTGCCCAAATTGATTAAACCAATGTTTAATAATAATAACATATGGTAGATTACGTGGGCGTAATCCCTTTTAAGGGGGGGTAGAGCGAAAACCGCTTAATGTAAGTTTTGTGAATAAAACACATAAACTATAATGTGCATAGCACAAATGAGAATCAAATTGATGATTGATACTATGTTAAATAAACATAAGTATTCATTCATATTATAATTATGGTAACTAGGCATTAGACATGCAAATACCATAGGATGAATGTACCCATCTTGTAACACCAGTGTAAGAGTATTGGTAAAAGAGTAATGAGTAGTGGACGCAGCTCCACAAGTATTGTAACCTTTGAAGAAGTAGTACGAAAGGAATGAGAGTAATTGAGGAACGAATTCTAGGAGTAGTGTATTTGTAAGTAAGTTTTGGAAGTAAATTGAGAACAACTAAATTCTACAAGTATGGCAATTCCTAGTTAGAACATTTGAAACAATGGAGAGTGATGGATGGAAGTAGTGAAGGTTAATGAAATGAGCACTTAGGTATTGAATCTCGAAGAAAAGAATTTGGAAATAGAGTGAGGATGATTGATGGATTGAATCCATCCCTTGGAGATGTATGAATGACTAGGAAGAGTAAAAAGATAAAACATGAAATAATTGAATTAATTGCTTGTTTGAAACTGATGTGGGAAGTCGAACTTGATCCTGATCAGATCGAGGGAAACCGAACACAAATTGGAGTGGAGAGATAGTTCAACACTGGTGCTGATCACATCAGGGTCGAACGATTCTTGAAGCTCCCCTCAAGTGGTCACAAGAATCACACATAGAATAGAGGTAATGAATATAAATTGGAACTTGGAGTTGGATGCTTTAGAAAGACTTCTAATTAGTGGTAGTGAAAGAATTTCCCATAGCATGGAGAAAATGGTAGGAGCTTTTACCGGAGTAGATCGTAGGGTAGCAAGTTGTATTATTCCAAGGGCAGCAGGACATAGAGGAGTCCTGTGTCGAGATGACCTGAGTGCCTGCGGGATTGTATTGTGTATTGCATTGCTTTGGGGAATAGCTTTGCACTGTATGTATGTATGAATTTTGTACAGAGGAACCGGATGGTTGATAGTAATATGGATTGAAGTAAGTATTGTACATTGGAATGATAGGGAAAGGAGAAACCTTGAGTAACGAATTTGGGAATTGTAAGGAGGAAGAATGTGTACCACGGTATTAGATATGTAAGGACGAGTAAGCATTGTAAACTTATAACCTCGAGCAACTTTGAGGACAAAGTTCTTAAGGGGGGTAGATTGAAATACCCCGACCTTAAATATGGCGATTAAATTATCCTAATAGGTATTTAAGAGCCTAATACTGCTTAAGTAATTTTGGTAAGGAAAAATAAATCCAAAAGAAATAAGAAACGCTTAAAAGCGTAAAACGCTAAATAAGCGTTAAATAACCATAGGAGGTATGAAAACTCGGTTAGCGTATTGTAAGGATTCTAAAGGCTTAATTAAGTCTAAATAAATATTAGGGAACAAATCCCAAAGGAAACGGATCCTTAAAATGGATTAAAATCACTAATGAACATTAAAGCACGTTTTTCGAGGTAACCGGGAAAATGTGTCTTTAAGCGGGTCAAATAGACTCGTAACAATTTTGGTCAACTAATTAATCATTAATAAATATTAGTGAAGCTTTAGGACCAACAAAATCAAGAAAACGGGAAATTAGTAAAAACTGTCAAAAACGGGAAGTTGTGGGGTAGAAACATAAATAATCAAGACTTGTGTGTCCAATATCGTAAAAAGGATTTTTAAAACCCTTATGGGTTCTGTATGGGTCCGATTTTAAGGCCCCCTCACACCCTCTCTTTATTTCTCCTTTTTACTCACAAAAGACAAAAGCATTTACAAATCAAAAAGTAAACCTATACTACCCCACTCTCACTCTCTCTCTCCATTCTCATTTCTTCCTCACGTACAGCAGCCCTCACCCCCTCTCTTTTCTCTGAATTTTTCCTCCTTCCTGCGACAGCCATGGAAGCTTGAGAAAACCACACAAACTCTACACTCTCTCCTCTTGTTACTCCCTCAAATCACCTCCAAAAATTACAAAACTTGTATCATTGGAATCCTCTCATCAAGAGCTACGTTTCTATCTTCCGAAATTCGAAAAGAGCAACTTTCGTTTTCATGGGTATATCCCATTTGGAGCTTCAACACCACCATTAGAAGGCCCTCCTTCTCCCTGTTCTTTTGAGGTAAAAACATTCTCAAAAACTCCATCTTTTCTAGCCTTAGAAGCTAACGAAATTTGAAGTTAAACTTTGGTTGCTCCTCTAGTGCCCAGCCGATTTTGGCTTGTTGAAGGAGTTGGAAATCTGTTCTTGAACCACTCCAAGCTTCATTTGCACTCTTGAAAGGTAAAGGAAATTCTAAACCCTAAACCTTACGTAAAACTTGAATGATGTTAGGGTTAATTTAGTACTAAAATTGTGTATATACATGTGGGCTGTAGTGTTAGAATTTTGGTTGCTAAACCGGTGGGAGAGGAAGAAAGAAAGGAGAAGGAAGAAGCAAGAAGGAAAAGAAAACTAGGAGGAGAACAAGGTAAGAATGCTCTTTGGTGTAGCTTGGTATATACTGTATGTAACAGATTTTAGAAGGTTTGAATTTAGTAATGAAAATGGTATTGTGAAGTAGTGTAATTCACAATAATGTACGTGTTTTAAACCCTTGAAAGCAATTTAAAACTGTTACAAAACAGATTGGGAATGAGATGTTTGAGTGCAGGAAATTCAATGTTGTTGTAGTATTTGTGTATGAGAATTGGGTATATGGCTATTGACTGTAAACAGGAGGTATAGATCATTAATGTGTGAGGAAACAATGTGGTGAGAGGGTAAAAATATAGGGAGACTATGGCAAAATTTACATAGGAATAGAACACTTAGTGAATTAGAAACTAGGTGGAAAATGGATGTTGTAACAGATTTTGTTTGAGGATGGATTGGTAAGTGGAGAATGAGGAGGAAACATGTAAAGATCTGTAGCAAGAGGTAGTGGATTGCATTGGGGGAATTAGGAGGAATTAAAGTACAAGAGTTAGTAAAATGAGTATTGGACTTGGGTATAGATATTGTGGTGTTTGGAGATGAATTGGGATGGTAATTTAGCATTAGAGAAGGGAACTAGACATGGAGGAAATAAGGACCCAACTCTGTAGCAAAACCACTTGGTGAAATAATGTAAGTGCTGGGATGAAAATGTGGAGAATTGGTGTGTGAATTAGTATGAAAAGGAGTAATGAGTTGGTAAGGGATTTGAGCATGTTTAGGAGCTTAATTAGGTGCTTAAACATGTGGGATTAAGTGTAGGAATTTGGGGAAGAGATTGGTGGAAGTTTGGAGTTGAAACAAAATCAAAAACACAACATTTAACAATACTGTAACATGTCCGGGTTGTAAACTAGTACACAAACCCGGACATGTCAAAAAACCGACAGAATGTATTATAGAATGGATGGTCCGGGTTTTAAACCAAGACCTAAACCCGGACCACCCCAAAAATACACCCGTAAGTTCTAAACACAAATTTGTCCGGGTTTGCAAGTAGGACACAACCCGGACGATGCAAAAATTTCACCCGAGAGTTGTTCCAGTGATTTGGTCCGGGTTTAAAACCAGGACACAAACCAGGACCAACCCTTATTTTCACCCGAGAGTTGTTCCAGTGATTTGGTCCGGGTTTAAAACCAGGACACAAACCAGGACCACCCTGAAAAGTGCCCAGAATGTATTTCAAAGCTAAACTAAAGTGGGGTAAGGATGGTAATGATATTATAAGTTAATTAAGACATGATTAATGATGTTTAAAGGTCATTAAGGCTATAAACAAGCTTAGAAAATAATTATAAGTAAGTAACTTAAGTAAATGTATTTAAGTAACAAAAGTAATATAAGGTTAGTTATGGATAATTAACCACCCAATTGTATGTATGTCATAGGATTCGACTAGTTGAACACCGAAGGGAGTCGGTGTGTCCAAAGTCAATGGTGAAAGGTATGATTTCTTCATGCCCTGTATCCTAATCTGGTTACCCCGATTTGTGTGCTTACTTGACCACCAATAAGATAAATGCACGAATCGGACTATATTGCACCTACTTGTGCTTGTTTATATTGTTCTTGATATAATTCTCTTGAACAATAGATTGTATAATTCATGAAATATATATGAATGATGATGAAGTGTAATCGTGTCTTGTATTGTACTAGTATATTGTATTGTATTTTGTATGAATGGGTATGTGAATGATGTATTTGTGTATGTGGCTTGATTGTTGACTTCTACTAAATTCCTAACTACCTAACTTCTAACTTAAGTGAGTAAATTGGAATGAGTAGAAGTCCGATATAGTTTCGGCCACGCGTGAGGATGCGGAGTCACAAGAGGTTGGCTGCAATTCCTGACTCTTAACTGGTCCGCGGCCCAAATCCCTTAAATGGGTAGCATCCCGGATTGGTGAGTCAAGTAAATCCCGGTGGTGGGACGGTGTAGTCCCCGGGCCGGAGGTCCCGACGACTTAACATGAGTAAGAGTAAGAGTAAGTAAGTATGGATCCGTGAGTATGTATGAGTATGTATGCGTAAGTAATGTGGAATGAGTAAAAGAGTAATCTCCACCCGATTAACCCGGGTGGACCAATATGAGCTAACAAGTTTGTTGGGTTGTGTATGAATTGCGTATGTAATGTATATTGTATTGTGTATTGTGGAATTCAGAAAGGTAAGTATGTATCGTTGGGCTGTATGGATTACTATGTATGAACTGAAGTGTGTGTATTGAAGTGTATGTATGTATTCTTTGCGTAGAGTATCGTAGTATATGTATGAAAGCATGTATGCATGTATGTATGAATAAAATGAACCGCATGTATTCGACCAAGTGGTCGGCGTACCCTCACTAGTACGCGGGGTATGCGATTATCATGCTCAGCGAAAGCTGACCCCTTCGGGGGAACGTTTTTAGTGTGCAGGTACCCGAAGCGGATGTGGTCAAGGTAAGAGACCGGCGGCACACCCTTGTACTTTAAGAAAGTACAGTACGTTGTGAAGGAATGGGATAGATGTAGCTCCTAGTGAGTATTTACGAACTTGGAAGATATGGTTTGTTAATTGTATAAGGATCCTAGTAGACCTCATTAAGTATATTGTATTGTATGGAATATGGAGGAGTAAGTATTGAAAGGAGCATTGTTGTATGATTGATAAATGGAGTATGTATTATAGACGTGTAGTACTCGGGATTCCGGTCCATCAGACCGATACTGTATGTAGTAGTAGTAGCCTTGTTAGTCACGTGGGTGACTAACGGCATTGTATCACCCTTTGAATGCAAGTATATATCCGCTGCGTGTATCTGATTTATAAGGAGATTGGACGGTAAGCATTGTATTACAGTAGGGGTGTTACAATTATATATATATATATAATATTATATTATAATCCGTCAAGGTTCCAAGGTTACTCGCATCGAGTCCACATAACTAGTCTCAAAAGTCATTCACAAAAGGCGAGTGGTCAATGACACACCCCCACATACTTATAACATATCTCTGTCTAACATCCAAGGTAAGTAATAACACAGTAAGCAAAAGTCTTCCACCAGCGGTCTCATGGAGTCAGGGTACTCATGCCCTATCTACTCCCTTGCCTTTCTGGGCTCCAGCAGTAGATGTCTGGCCATCCTGACCGCCTCGTGGTACTCCAGATCCTCCAGTTGAGGTCTTCTGAGTATTCCTTGGTGGCCTGTAGTTACGGCTCTCAGGGTTCATCCAGCACTCGAACTCCCGTGGCCCTCTTTCTTGTAGCACCGACACTCAACTTTGCGGCCATTGTAGTCGACCCCAGGATGATCCTTCCCACAACGCTTACAATAGAAATGGCGCTGGGGCTGTCCGGTGCCTGATGGTGGCATTTAGTTTAAGATAAAATCTGATGATATACAGGTTAAGGTTACAATTGAATTTAAGAGGTAGGTGTTCTCACCCTTAGGAGGCGTAGATCTCAAAGGCTGAGCATCTATAGCTGGGCCGGTCAACCGAAGGACGGGCTCTTTCCCCTTCGCTCCCTGGTGACCCTGCTGCCCTTTTTCTGGAAAACTTCATGTTTAAGGTTTCGGGTCAGCATTCATAAGGTATTTAATATGGTAAACAATTTAAATGGGATAAGTCCTTACTTTCTCTTCTTCCAGCTATCGCCTGGAGATGCTCCTCCACCCTCAGACTCTCCCTCAAGGTTCTTCCTCTTCTTGGCCCCGAGAGTCTCTTCCGAGTCTGGAGCATTAGCTCCGTCCTTGAGGCAGCATCATAAAACTTCTGGAATCTCATTGGTAAGTTCTCACAAGGTTAATCGGTAGTGTAGTAAGTAAAGAATTCATGGCTTTCATGTTAATACCTGGATGGTAGTGTAGAGGGTAGCACCCATCGCCATCTGGATGTGAAACAACAATCCCCCGGAACTTCTCGACCTTCACGGTCTCTGAGTAATCAACACCGGGAATGAAGTTCAGCAGACCAATGAATCGAGCGTAATACTCATCCACTCAGACCTCCCTGGGATAATGTCTCCAACTCATGGGGCTTCTTGTGCTTGAGATGCGCCGGGTTGTACTTCCCCCTCAGCAACTCGACAAAGGCAGCCCACGAAAAGTCAGGTATAGCCAGGTGATGGTCCTTGACCAACCTTCACCAAGTGCTGGCTGCATTCTTCAGATAGAAAGCAGCAATGATGACCTTCTGGCCGGCAGGTACTTGTAAAGCTTCGTAGGCCTTCTCATGTTCAACTATGAAACGCTCTAAGGCTACGGGGTCTGGCTCCCCAGAATATGTAGGTGGTCGGGTCTCGGTAACTGACTTCAGCCAGTTCGTTTCCCTGGGCTGTGGCGGTGGGCTGGTGCTCCTCCAATTTGAGTACCAAGCTATGCGAGAACAGCAGCAATCGTCAAAGCAACTCCTGGAATCACGGGGTCACCGCCTCCACCTCTACCAGTACCACACCCTCTAGTTCCCCCAGACATCTGTAGTACAGTATGTCACATAAATACTCGTAATTTACCGTACACAACCAATAGATATTGAATTGCCTTTAAGGCTAATATTTCACGCAATTTGCGTTACTAAACACAAAATATCTTAAGACGAGTTGTCTCGTACCTCACAAACGTTTCCCATAAATTTCCCAAGTCCTAAGCTCACTGTCTTAACCTATTTTCTCGTCATCAGAGCGGTACTTCGCTCTAATACCACTTTCGTAACACCCCTCTCCATAGTCACGTAATAATCTCTCACGTAGCAATAAATAAAACGTCTTACAGCGGAAGAATAAATAATAACAACAATACTCGCTCGGGTCACCGCAATTACTCGCCCATGCAAGTAACGAAGCCAAACTATATCCAACTTCCAACAAAACAAATTGCTAACCGCTGTGATAACGAGATAATTCCTATACATCATACTAAGTCCATACTCATAAACATCGACAAGTGAGCGTCTACCCAAATCCCAAATACACGTAACCGTACCATAATACATTTACCAGTCTGACATCATTATACAAATACTCCCTGTACGGTAATCGAAATAAACTCTAATTACCCTGTTCCTGCACTTCGGCTTCGACAATAATCAACAACCTGCATAATGGTGTAGTATCAGCGATAAACGCTGAGTATGCCGGGCCTGGACCCTAATGGTCACTTAGTCTTTTAACCATCTTATTATTAGATTGGTTGCATGCTTTACCATTTACAGTTTAATCAATACTGTAATATACATGTATAATATACATAATCCTCCATCCAAATATTCATAACACTCAACCATCCATCCCATTCAAACAGTCATAAAATATCACAAACACAGTTGTATATTGAACGTATCGAATAATAGTACTGAATAAACACCGTAGCGAACACCATCCTTTGTAATTTAATTTGGCCTTTAAGGCCCCATCCATCCAAACCATGTTTAATTAATACCAGTTGGGCGTCATGTTAAGACAACCCGATAATCTCACCATGGACAGTAGTCCTCCCATACACACAAAGGTGCTCATTTCGCAGAGGTCCGGAGGCCCCTGACTATTCACTTTTGTCTCGTAAGACGTCCATATAAAGGCCGTAGCCACTTGACCCACGATCCAAATGGGGCTCGTTGGGTATAAACCTGGAGCGGAACCCAATCGGGAACCCCTCAGTGATCGAAAATGCGCAACCAGGCAGTTCGTAAACTACACTGGATTCCTCACCTCAACTCACACCATCTCTCTCTCATAATGTTTAAGATCTGCTCTTAGTCTTATGGAGAATATTATTAGTTAGCTGCCCAATGGGTCTCACGTATACCTAGAAGTAATCTAGGTCATATTCATGTTTGAGATCCATGCTCTAGAGACCGACAATGTCGTGACTCGTCCTAAGTGTTTTACTTAGGTTGCCATATACTTAATATTAATACTATGGTATTATATCAAGTAACCGTCATGTTATCACATTAACGTATATGTATGTTTATATAAGCCATTCTATAGTCGACGTAGTGTTAGTCCCGTAGGACGCTCGTGCATAAATAATTAATGCAGTAGCACACAATCACATACATGTATCCAAAACACTTAACACACAAGTGATATCGACCAAATCCGAGCCCAAGGAAATCCTTAGGACAACCCGGATCAAACCCCTTTACATATCGTTCACCAAGACCTAGGATGCGCAGTGTAGACCACTAGCTCGTCAACCGCCTCCGTCTGAAGTATATCTAAACGGCAATAAAACTATAAGTCAGTCTCCATGACTAACTACATCCGGTATTTCCGAATAACAAGTAACCCCGACAGTTCATCCCCGGATTTCTATAGTTATTTGTTACGGGTTTTTTCCTAAACCGGTCGGCTTTGTTACTAAAACTCGTATGTCAAAATATTTCGATTGTTAAGTTTATTTCATTATATTTCTTTAATCTTATCCACCATTAAATTTAGGTATATAACCTATAGTTGCATGTATGCATGTATTATTATATTATATTGTATTATTTTCCCAACATCCATTATAATACATTGTATTATATAATCCATTATCTTTAGCAAATTATATTTGCATTCAAAAACTCATAACTTATAGTTTGTAACTATTTTTCATGTCATAACCTCCACCATTATATCATATGGTTTCCCCAACATATTATATTCATCCTTATATACATTATTCCTGTATATGCATATATTTACCACATAGGTAAGTTTCATGAGTTATAAAACTCTTATATCATATGTTACATTTTATCATCTTATATTAGATGATTATTCCCATTAGTCGTACTATATTATACAACTTATATTAAGATTATTATCCTAATATTATGTAACATTTTATGTTGTATATTTACAACTCCTAAGGTTTATCCAATAAATACCTTAGTTTATAAATCTCATTTATTGTTTATCACATTATTTAATGTGAATATCTTTACTTATATTAATTCCATTTAAACCACCTTAATACCATATAATTGTTATAACATTTATAACATAGTAGACCATAGTCTAAATTTCATTTTCCAACTCTTAATAATTCGGTACATCACCTTATTTTATTTAAATTCCAATTTGACCACATAACATTATGTAATGTTATACCATATACTAATACATATAATATGATATTCTTATTTCCTTTAATTTATAACATATAGTTTTTATGCAAAACTATTTAATATTGCCACATGGGCACCATATCAAAACCTTATTCTTTTTCATAATCCATAGTTTCCCTTATTTACAAAATCACCCCATAATTTATACCATGTTATTATATCATATAATATAACATTTTTAACTTATAAAAGGGTATAACCTATGGTGTTATATTTTTTGTAAATTCCAAACGACCTAATATATATCCTTATTATTTTTCACCACCAAGTTCCTATAATTGCCATTTGGCCCCATTTATTACATAAGTTTCATCATATCATTAAAACTATATATTACATATATCTTATTAAATATTCTTATATTATTCCAAAATCAACAAATTTCACCAAAGGGTTATAATTACCCTTACTAAACATATAGTTTCGGTATTTTACATTTCCACCACACCTTTATATCCGAAGTGTCATAATGACTAATAACTATATATTATACATATAGTCTATTTTTTCTCAAAATCAACCAATAAATTCCTAAAAATTCCTAATAGCCCATGGTGTTTTATACCATTTTACACCCTTAATTTTCGGTAATAACATATATACCACATATGTTATAAAATTGTTACAATTAAATACTTATCTTATTATAAAATCTTAAATAAGTTATTTAACTTATCTAATTTGGTCAAACCTACCATATGGTCAAGGTTGACCACCTAATATTTCCTTGACCTCAATATCCATATTTACGGTTTGTACCCTTATTTTTCAGAAATTACCATTAACCCCAAAACTTTATAAATCTTATAATTTTTATTTAAACTCCTTTAAACCTCAAATTTTCGGCTTATTATTATATAGCCCCCAAATTTAATTTAATTACACTATACCCCATTTCCTTGCGGTAATATATATATATACTACTTAAACTTAAATAAAACCTTATAATTACATAAATAAAATGGCCTAAAGTACATGGCCTTATTACAAACGTTAGCTTATAAAATGAATTACACATAAATGCCCAAAAATGCAATAAACTCTCGGCCACCACCATCTTTTCCATATTTACCAATTTTCCACATAATGTCTAAATTTGACAATTATGCTAATTAATTAGTTATAAAATTTACTAAACCATTTCTTACACCTAAGGTCAAAATAAGACCTTAATTACCATTCACTCACGGCACAAATTATTCACATATGTATAATTACATATTAATACCAAGTGAAGGTTTAAGTGATTTATACCTTGTTTTTGCCAAGTATAGGCCTTGTTTGGCCACGGCTGCTTAGGAATATTTTTCCACAGCTTAGTTTACATGTTTTCAAACAGCAATTAAGGCATGATTAGTCTCCAAGCAAGATCTAACCATAAGAAGTGTTTAATGTAAATTTTCAAGGTAAATTTTACCTTAAAATACCAAGGAAGTATGGATGTCTTCGGCCTAATTTATAGAACAATAAGAGAATCAAAAGAGCTACTAAAACCAAGCTTTAAACTGGTATAACTCAGATTAGAAGATGCTAATTTTTACCTTGTTTAAAATGCCAAAAATGGTGTTTTGGCTTGGATTTGGCTATACCTTGAAGCTCTTATATACAACTGAATAAGTATGTTAAGAAGAAGATTATAAGCCTAGGAACAACAGGTTCCAAACCGGAATTGAAGAAAATCAAGGATAAGTGCTTAAAGCACATTTTTAAACCTTAAGAACAAGATTAGATTTCTCCACCTTCTTCCCTTGTTACAGCCGAGATTTGCTCTCCTTTTAATCTCCAAAACAACCTAGAAACATTGATGGAAATGGTTGATGCTTTGCTCCATGGAAAGAGGAAAGAATTGTGAAGAGAATGAACATAAAATAATTTAATAAGCTTACCTATGTCAATTGATGTTCTCCTCTGTATTTGGTGTGTTCTCACGTAATGGAGAAGCAAAAGAGAGAATGAAGAAGGTTGGTGTCGGCTGGGAATGAAGGTAATGAGGTAAGAATGCTAGTTTTGTCCTTTAAATTAGTTTAATGTTACTTTATGAATAGTAATTAGGTGACTCATTAGATTGGCTAGATATTTGTTTAGAGATTGATTAATGGATGGGTGTGACAGATAATGGAGGTCGGCAATGCTGGGTATGTCAATGGATGACATTTGACCATGGTTAAGACTTAGTATTTAAATGTTATTTTTGGGTACTATTCATCCAAATTACCCATTTTGATTTTATTTTCAAACGTTGATTTAGACTTTATAATATAGTCTTCATGTCAAATTAATATTAAAGAATATACTCTAGTCTTTATAATGACAGAAAGTCATTATCTTAGAGCTCATACACAAAAACGTGTTTTAAGGTGTTTTAGTGCACATTTTGTGTCACAAGGTGTTTCTGAGCTCTATTTTCTTTGAGAACAGTTTCATTGTGTTCCTTACATGATAAGTGATCTTAGGAATCCAATTTTATATAAAATAGAGGTTATTAGACCTTTAAGGTTTTCTTAGAGCACATTTTTGCCCTACTTGACCTTGAAGCATGTAAATGCTTGTTCTTTGTGTTGGAGTGTTGTCCAACGATTGTAATATGTTTAGTTATGTGTTAATATGCTTAGGACAAATTTTTAGGTCCTAAACAGTCAAAGGGTGCAATATCTTGCTTTGTGTTGACCACTGTTGTTCTCAATTGACTTTTAAGGCATGTTTAGGCCTTAATTAATGTGATTAGATGTTTAATCCTTGTTTTATTAGTTTGGGGTATTTCAGTCTACCCCCCTTAAAAAGACTTCGTCCCGAAGTCGCTTCATCAAATAGGTATGTATATAAATATATAACTACCCAAGATTCCTATAATGTATATCTATGTGATATATCATTTACACTCATCTTATTGTGCTTATACAACACATAGCCATCACTTTGTGGCGTTAGTTCAATCATATATGGATATAGGTGATCCATCAGCACCATTATTTCCTATCAATTCTACAAACCCTAACAACCTCCCCGAGGTGTCCATAACATACCATCGTTCCACATTCCACAACTAATGATTCATTTCGTATCTAAGCGATACCATATGTAATCATTCTACAAGGCAATATAAATATATATATCACAAGTAGAATAAGAAAAGTACTACACACATGGGTGTAAATACAACATTCAAACAGGTATCTCTTAAGATACATACATACAAGTGTACAACACACACAAACAAACCAACAACGTACGCCCCGCGTACCAAACATAACCAACAAACCTCGTATGCCCCGCATACCACCAATTCACTGTATGCCATGCAATACACAACAACTTAGTGCACACACGTGCACAGCCAAGAGGCTCTACCCCCTTAAAAAGGGTTACGCCCCCGTACCCCACAAGTATACAACAACCGCTCAACAAGGAGCGCTGGATACTTGGCTCTCAAAGAGTTCTCCAACTCGTGGATTATCCTCATATCAGAGAGACGGGTAAACTCTAGCCCTTCTAGGCTCCACATACACAAAGGGTGAGGCACTGAACTATTTGTGCTCTCTCCCAAGTTCGTTCTAATGGGCCCACTCGCTCCGTATGAGGTGCAGACCCATGAACATAGGCTCAGTTTGCCTCCTTCCATTGTTGTGAATCCTCTCATTTGGATCACTAGCATACATGCGTGTGTTTTCTCTCACTGATATGCAGCTCGAGGTGTAATATGACATTGGCTATTGTTAGTACTTAGTGCTCCTTGCACTTGTCTTGTAATACTAAGACGTACCAGCCTATATGCCCACGGAGATAAACTAACACTAATAAAACAGGAAATTGCAACTTTTGAAGGTATTTTATTAGTCTAAACGAAGTTTAAATAAACAAAGAAATTAAAAGAACATTAAACCAAAAAAGCAAATTTAAACAAACAACAGTTTAAAATCTAATAATTAAAAGGCGTTCCCCAAGTTGTTCTACTCACCTAATTCTCCAGATTTTATTAATTAATTCTTCCCCTAACTTTCTACAATTTACTCAGAAACTTTAAATAATTTATCAACGACTAAGTCTAACGAATCCTAACTAGTTACTAGAACTAGCAGCAAACTACTGCTCTGATCCGGACAAAACTAATCATTTCTATTGGGGTCCGATTAACCTATAGGCGGGATCACGCTTCTAGTCGTTAATCAGGTTCGACTTCCGATGTCTAGTTAACTATCTCAGCTCTCGCGTATTGATTAGAAAACTACAAGAATTGTTCTAATTATTGGCCAGATAATTAAAACTCATAAAGATAGAAATCGAACTAATTATAATAATAAAGTTATACGGAAAAATTAATAAAACATAATCATCAAGAATTAAGCTCGCTATCCAACTCGGGAAGCTAAAAATAAATTACTCACTCATAATTCTAGAAACAAAAACTAACATTAAAACGAATATTAAATGTCAGATAACAAACAAATGTAACAAGAAATAATGAAATAACGAAATCAGTTTACTATTCCTCGGTCCAACTCGTTACTGCTTGAATTTGTGTTGACGGATGAATGGCAGCACCGAAGTAATACTGCTGGTCTGTGCTTTCGACTTCGGTGGTCAATTGGATGGGACGATGGAGTGATGTATGGTGAGTGAAGAAGTGTGAGGTCGGTGGTGTGGTGATGAATAGTAACGGAGATGGATGATGATGGTAATGAAGATAGATTGATTCGGTGTGGGTGCGTGCGAACGGGCAAAAAGGATGATGGTGGCTGGGTAATGGATTATGGTGATGGATGGATGCTGCGGTGGTCAACGGACAAAAGCTGGGATGCCAAGGACGGTAATCTTTGATCCCCCGTGCGGCGCCGATCTTTTTCCAATATGGCCCCATTCTTTTGCATTTTGTATAAACCAGCTGATAGCGATATCGGCTGATGCTGATTTCAAAATTAGATGATTGTGTAAAAAATATAAGTTGTTCTTTTTATGTTAGAGTTTTGAACTGATAAACCAACTGATAATGTGACTGACAATATGTAAACCACCTGATAATGCGACTGATAATGCGTAAACCAGCTGATGAACTAACTGATAATGCTGTTTTAAATAAGCTTTATGAGTAAATGGTATATGACCCATAATACAACAAAAGAAGGCTGAGCCTGATAAACCAGCTGATAAATCATAAACCAGTTGATTATGGTGCAAAGAATGGGGCCTATATAATGCTGCTCCAGGCGTAGGGTTGTATTGTATATCTCATCTTTGAAGTCGGCGTGAATATATTTATCCCCTGAAATGGATCAGCCCCTCCTTTTATCTCTTTATTTTCTTTTTAATCTGCCCGTGCAGGTGTAGCTCTTCCCCGTCTTTTAATTGTTCAACGCGGCCTAACTTATTGCCAACAAAAACAAAAAATATTCAACCTTGTCCAATCCTGTGTTCTTTAGTAGCCGTACGTTCAGCTCCATGTGTGCATGTGCATGCATTTTTTCGGTCAAAGGAATTCATGGGTTGAACGTCCGGCCCATTACTTATGATGGTCATCATCAAAATGAAATTGATCCAGTCCATGTTTCATTCTCTACCCCTAGGTACATGAGGATTGCACGTGAATATATAGTTGGTGATATATATATATATATATTTTCCTATTTTTCACTGTATTTGAGACGTAAAATATATCAATTCACATCAAAACATAAATCTAAGAAAAGCATATGATAAGTGTAAAATATGACATGCATTCTTATAAAAAATAGGAAGAATTAAAGCTCTAAAAATAGATATATTTTGCACTTATCAGCTTCTCCTTCCCATTTCAGATAAGGAAATCTGGGAACTCTTAGATTTATTAAGAACACCAAAGCACCAGGCCCGGATAGATTTAACTCAATGTTTTTTAAATCAGTATGGCATATCCTGGGAGATGATGTAAAGAAAGCAGTGAAAGAATTCTTTGAGAAAGAGAAAATTCTAAAACAGGTTAATACCAGTCTCATTTCTCTGGTACCTAAAGTTGAAAACCCCACAGTGGTTAAAGATCTTCGCCCCATAGCCTATTGCAATGTCTTATACAAGATCATTTCAAAAATCATCACAACTAGGCTCGGAGATGTACTACCAGGGATAGTGAATGACTGCCAAGGTGCATTTGTGACAGGGAGGAGCCTAGCTCATAATGTACTCCTTCGTCAAGAGATTATCCAAGGCTATAGAAGGAAGAATATTTCCCCTAGATGTGTCTTCAAAGATGACATTCATAAGGCCTATGATAGTGTCAATTGGGAGTTCCTGGAAGAAACTCTATCATGAAATGGGTTCCATGAGAAGTTTATAAAATGGGTAATGATCTGTGTAACTACTCCTTATTACTCTATCTTGATCAATGACCAGACAAGAAGACCCTCTCTCCCCTCTTTTATTCATTCCGTGCATGGATTATGTAACACCCATACTCTAATCGGCTCCTAATCGTCTTACTTAACATTGTAATCGCAACGGTAATCTAAACAATTGAACTATTGGTGTCACCGTTCTCACTCGCCCATACGAGTAATAACATGCTTACTGATATATATATACGAAACAATTTCCCACAGTGACAACAAGAGATAGATCTAACCTTCCCAAACCAATATAAAATACATTCACAGTAAGCATTCTAAGTATCCCAATCCTATACACGTTTCTAAGTTCGTATCAAATGCAACAGTGCATATTTAAACAACTGTAACTAAACTACCCAGCGCGTCCCGCTCTTTGTCGACACCGAAGCTGCATACCTGCAAAATGTTTGTTTGTGGTATGGAATCAGCCCTGCTGAGTATGTTACTACAGACTGTCATGCCCCCTCGGACCCTCAGTTAATTCGGAGCAGCAATTCATTTTCATGCAAGTAGTTTTAATATAAAAACTGTAAGCACAACATATATTGCAGTAAACTCAAATAGCAACAAGCCCCCGGCTTCACACATCGCATCACAGTAAACCACTGAAAGCGTTACAACGCTTATATGAGTACAGAGACTCCATTCCAACAACACTTGATAGTTCATAATTGAGTACGACGACTCACTCGACCAAACAATCCACAATAATCCACCACAGTACAATGACTCGACTCAACCAGTTCACAACACAGATATAAGTACAACGACTCAATTAAACCAACTCACACACATATGAGTACATCGACTCAATTAAACTAATTTACAACACACATATGAGTACAACGACTCGTTTCAGCAAAACCACCAACATACTACACATAACCACAAATCATAACCAATGAGCAACAAGGCGAAACAACGAGAATTATAGACAAGTATAAATTCTCGTCTTTGGCATACAAGCCCAAATAATGTTCGCCTAGTGTACGAGCTAAAAGTCGTTCGTAATTGTTTAGTTATGCCTAATGACAACGTCTCATTAAAACGACGTGTCTCTAAGTTACCCATCTCCTATGGCGGGTCACCCACGGCAGTAGCCACCCCAGCGGTAGAGTCTCCGACCGACGAACCATCTGTAGTCCTTGGAAATTTGCCTTGATACTTACGGATACCCACACGGTATCCTAGTATCGTTAATTGATCCCAAATCACAGCAAGAGCCACATCCTCTTGTCTAACTAATCTATACCATCGCATCGTTTTACTATTTTTCCTAACACAGTAGACTAAGGTCGTTAGTCCAATCCTGAGTATGTCGACTCGGATCCAGTGTTAGATACGAGAGCGGCGTTAAAAAGGCCAATGCTCCGTATATAAGTCTCGGATATATATATCTTGTTATCCTAATGCTACAACGTTTTTACTTACGTTTCTTATATTACACATATAAGATAGCATCATTGCCGCTAGTTCATTTTATAATATGTTCATATATACGAACGGTACTGTTATCGTTCAACAGTAATAATAATAAAGCAGCATTAATACACAACCCAAGCATATTAATTCACACAAGCAGACATTCAATCTTAACACAGATTTTCACACAATGTCTGAACTGAGGAAATCCTCAAAGACAATCAAGCCACATAAATAACATACCGTGCACCAGGATTATAAGACCGTGGAGTATGAATCAACTAAATTCTCTAGCGATCCTCGAGACGCCTCTAACAATCTATTAATATGCATCACACTATGCATCAGCATCTCATACTAACAATACACTACGGCACCCCGTACCGTTACTAATCCATCCCGGTTTATTCCCCGTTGCTAACTGATAACGTTTGTCGGGTTTTCGGTTTAACTCGGGATTAGGAAAACATCATATTCATGCGTGGTTACGTCGAGTATAGTATACTTAACTTTAAACGTTTGTTATCGCATGTAATTTAATACCCCTTTGTATATTATATAGTTTCACTATATTGCATGTATAATCTTAATCATATATTATACATCTCACCTTAGTATTTATTTCCTAAGGTTAGTTTTTCCAAGTGTAATGTTGTATAATTCATATTTGAAAATACTTTGAAGTATATAACTCCTTATTATTTCATGAACTACATAACATTAGAATTTCCTTATCCAATGTTTATAATTCTTTTTCTTCTTACTCTATATCATTTTAATTATGATATTATATGTTTATTTGAACCATATTGTATTTTTCACTCCATAACATATATTTATTTATATATATGTATTATAGACCATTTATTATATGGTAAATCTTTATAATATATTCATTCTCTTTTAATGAATATTTCTTATATTATAAATGTTATAACCTTTATAACATTGAAAACCATATTATAAATTTTTGTTCTAAAATTCCCATTATTTCCGAACAGCACTTATTTCTTAAATATTTACAAAATCCACCACATGATTTATATAATGTTATATTATAGTTATTATATTATGACATTTATGTCATTAAAACAATTATAACCTATAGTTATAAATTGTTATAAAATACCAAATGTACCATAGCATTCTCGGTTTTATTTAATTCCACCATACTTTCAGATTTACAAATCAACCCCAAATTATATTCCATTGTCACACTTATAATATTTACCTTATATTATAATCCTTAAACCTTAAATAATTATAACCTATAGTTTTAAAGGGTTATAATTGCCAACAGACCCTAGGGTCTGTTTTAATTAATTCCTTCCACCTAACTTTGTATAATTACCAAATCTCCCCAATTTATAATATATAGTTTCCTTATGTCATTAAAACTATATATTATACATATCTTAATAAAACCTTATATATAACTCCAAAAATTACCAAAACTATACCAAAGGTTATAAACATCATTCCTCCTTATACTTTCAATATTTACGGTTTCCACCATATATGTTACCTATATGTAACAATGATATAAAATATCATATATTATACATATAATCCATATTAACTCCAAATTTAACCAAATAAATTCCTAATGACCCATAGGTGTATAAAATACCATTTATACCCCAACTTTGGTAATCTCACATATACCCATATGTTATGTATTTTTACATTTTAATACATAACTTAGTATAATTTGATAATTAAATTAATAAATCATCAAATCTGGTCAAAGTTTTGCTTGGTCAATGTTTGACTCCCAAACATCATTTTGACCCCACTTTCTCGGTAATTACATAGATTACCCCAAACTTTCCAATATTTACAATTTCACCCCAAAATTATAAAATCTTATAATTTTTATTTAAATACATTTTAAATCCCAATTTTGGCTATATTCACCTACAGCCCTCTAATGTTTGTTTATTTACGGCTTTGACCCCATACTTAATAGTAAGTACATAAATTAAATTAAATAAGCTTTTAAACTTAAATAAAATGGCCTAATGACATGGCCTTATTACAACTTTGCTTTATAACATAAAATTACACATAAATAGCTCAAAATATAATATAAGCTCTCGGCCTTACTTTACTTTAATTATTTTTCCACATAATGTCATAATTTGACCATTATGTTAAATAAACCACTTAAATGACTAGCTTAATTTATCTAAGTCATTTTTTCCATACTTAGGTTAAAACCACCCATTTAATTATCTCCACTCTCGGCACATATTTAATATGAGCTGAAAAATCATAATAACATAAGTTTAAGGTGTTTATACCTTGATTTATGTACTTAAAGCCCTTATATCCATTCGGCAGCTTGGAGGAAAAATCACCACAGCACTCACACATGTTTAATACACCAAAATAAGATATGGTTACACTCCAAGCATGAGCTAACCATATGGAACAATTAAATGTAAGATTTAAGGCAAAAATCACCTTAAAAAGGAATGGTAGTCCCAAATGGTTTTCGGCCTGAATCAAGAACACCACATGGTGTTAAATTCACCATAAAAACATGGGGAATAGCTAGACAACAACAAGGTGCTATGGTAATAGATTTTACCTTGGCAAAATGCCTTAAAGAATGATTTTTCTTTTGATTTTCGGCCACCCATGCTCCAAATGGTTAACACACTGAATCAACATGAAAATATTAAGATTATGAGTGAATAAACTCATGGAAAACAGAATAATAAAACCGGATGAAGAGTAAGAATCCTTAAGGTATGTTTTTACCTTATAATGTAAATTTTGACCACCTTGGTCCCAAAGCTTGCTTCAGCTGAGAATGGATGTTGTTCAAGGTTTAAAACACTGAGAATAATCCATGGAAAGTGATAGATTATAAGCTCCATGTGTAGGTAATGAAGAGATGAAGAAAAAGAGCTAAAATATGCCTTAAACCATTACCTTAGGTGGAAAAGAGATTGATTTGACTTGAATGCTCAAGAACACAGCTTGAGAGGTTTAGGAACCTCTAATGGCTCGGCTGGAATGGACAAGAGGAAAGAGAAAGAAAGAAAATGTTTTAATGAATGAAAAGTAGAAAATGGAATAGTAAATGGTGATTCACCAAATTGGCTAGATATTTGGATTAAAGTTGAATGTGCTGTCCTCCATGACTTAAGATGCCGCCTCATATTGGATATAGATGAGTCATGTATTGACCATTGACTTGACTTAGTCAATTTTGCTTAAAAATGCACTATTTGGATTACTATTCACAAATGAATGCCATATTTCTGATTTTTTTGAAAATCTTGGATTTAGACCTTCTAATGTGGTACATTATAGTACATTAGTATAAAAGGTCTAATCCAATGCCTAACACCACTCAAAACCCACTCAGAAAGTCAATTTTCTCAAAAACGTGCTTTAAGGAGTTTTAAAGCACAATCTGTGTTAGAACATGTTTTTGAGTTTGGATTCCTTTGATAATAGTTTTATAGTGTTCATTACATAACTATAATACTTAGGAATCCACTTTGGATCCTAATTGAGGTCATACAATCTCTATGGTTTCTTAAAGCACATTTTTGGCTTTACCGATCTTAAGGCATGTTTTGCCTTGTTGAGATCTTTAGATTGTTCCCCAATGGTATTAAGATGTTTATTAATCTTATAGATCATTTAATTATGTTTTTAAGGTTAGGGGTATTTCAATCTACCCCCCTTAAAAAGGCTTCGTCCCGAAGTCCTTATTCATAATCAGTTCACCTAAGGAATCCAGTTCCACTAAGTAATCACAGACAGATCATCACTAGGGAGTACATCCCACTACGTTCAACCTAGTCTATATGTATCACATTTGATACAGCATTAATCTCATTCCATATAATCAATAATCATGACACATTCATTCATAACAACACTAAACAAGGTGCAAAACTCATTCATACACAGCACTAGACAAGGTGCAAAACTCAATCATACACAGCACTAGACAAGGTGCAAAACTCAATCATACACATCACTAGACAAGGTGAAAACTAAACATAGTACTCAAAGGTGTTTTGCAAGGGATGCTCCATGCATCCCTATCTACATGTTAGTATCTCGCGAGGATACTCACACATCACTCCACATGTATGTGTGCACATATATTTAACGATGGCAAATCACGGGGAAGCAGTCTTAAAGACCAGGACTTGACGATCCCCAACCCCATGCTAACCAACATCTACTACCCGTGGACACACCGGTTTAATAACGAAGGGCACTACGGTCCACGGCTCCTCGGATAGTATCACCTAATTTCCTTAATCACCCGCAGACACACCGGTCTAATGACAAAGGGCTCTGCGGTCCACGGCTCCTTGGGTGATGTCACTCGCAGACACACCGGTCTAATGACGAAGGACTCCACGGTCCACGGCTCTTCGAGTGACGCCCTAAATTCAATTTCTATTCATATCTGTGTCCACTTGTAGGAAGTTTGAGAGTCATTCAACCCCGACGTGGTCAGCGTGTTGAACTATCTCTCACCTCAATTTGTGTTCGGTTTCCCTTGATCGGACCAGGATCAAGTTCAACTTCCCACGTCAATTTCAATCAATTAATTGTTTTATTCATTTCTAATCTTATTTCCTCTTGATATTTGCCACCTTGTGTTCATAGATACACAAGTCAACTAGTGTAATTAATCTAGTCATTGGCATATAGGATCATGTATCCTAACCATATACCAAGTTCCCTCGACTTATAATTATTCATACAACTCCTAGAGGTTTTACCTCCACTAGGTTACACATCGGTCTCATGCCGATTCACTCATCGCATTTCAATAATCGGTTTCATACCGAGTCACAAATCATATAGTACGGAGCTTTCTACTCCTTCTATTGCAATCTCTCATCGGAGCTACCAGATAGACCTACTTGAACTCTCAACCGGAGCTAACAAGCTAGGCGTTTATGTGTTTGATGTTCGCAACGTTTGCGTAAATAATCGAAAATAGGGTAAGAACACTCTATATATTCTCCCTTTCCTATTCGCCATAACTAATGTGAACTAATATATATATATATATGTTCATACATATAATACATCACAATATTACATCAAGTAATATAACACAATCATAAGACTTGTACTCTATGTACAATAATCCTTTGCAGCATGTGTACCATGCGCTACGTACTCCTACGTACGGTATATTTTAAATGCGCGAAATCGCTCTACCCCCCTTAAAAATAATTACGCCCACGTAATCTACGAATGTATCATCTTGAAGTAATAAGTTCAAGATGTTCCACTTCAGTGGAATTATTTGTGCAATAATGTTATGTATTACATTACCCCTTTTCTTTAGGTCGGGCTTTAGCCCCTCGGGCTATACTGCCTATCTCGGTTAGGTGTATGTATGTTCATATACGGTTTTGATCGAAGATGTAAACACATCATTGTTTTCCCAATCTGCTAGGTATTTCGACTAGCCTTTTTATTCAGTGACACTAACCTCTATACATGCTCATGGTATATTCCCAAGATTTCATGCCACCCTACCGAACTAACCTTCGGTGTAAGGGTTGTCGAGCTATGCTCTATCAACTAGTGCTTGCAGTAGTTGTCTCTAAAATATCAAGACGAGTCTGATATGCGCAACTAACTGGCGCCTCATGACTCCAAGTTATTTCCCTCTGGAATGAGTTCGTTCCTTAGGTACCTTGTAGGTCCTCTTTTGCTGGTGTGAACTCGTATCCCTCGTGTGTTGGTACTTTATTGTCCACACATATGGTTCATCCCTACTTTCAATTAGGGGAATCCATTGGTTTTTTGATCTTCCTCGTTCTGCTTCTCACCAACATAATTTGGTTAACAGTTATTATCATGGTCGCTTTGTTGCGCACCATGTACCAGTCGATTGGACGGTTATCCGCTATTGCGGTTTGCATGGAGTATCTAATCTCCAGCTTAGAGTATCTCTTGTAATGCTCGCTTTTGCCCTTCGTCTGTTGTAAACATACAATACGACTGTGGGTTTTAGCTTGGCGTTCGTTTTCTGTTCAGCCCTAATTGGTACCAACGTACTAACGTTTTATGGCTTGAGCATGTGGTTATTATATTTAATGCGACATCATCGCCGCGCCCTCAGCGCGTGATATAACTCTTTCTGTGCCCCCTTTTTGGGCAGCATCATAATATTACAAAGTTTCTCTAATATAACTTCCTAAGATACCACAATTCCTCTTCTCATTCATGGGTTCATTGCCTTTACCATTAAATAGGCCTTGGCTTCCTCGTTTACTAAAATCTCCAAAACTTGTGTTCTAACTCATCCACTGTGGAGTTGTGACCTTATGTTTTATTATCAAGCTATCCTTGATTTTTCCTAACCTTGTTAGTTTGACCGAGATCTCTCTCGTCAATTCATGGTTTACCTAGTCAGGATTCCATTCACTGACTTAGACACAGAGTTGATTACCTCCTGGGTCCTTACACTACTCGTTTACATACATGGGGTACCATACTGATACATTACTACTTACCCAACTAACTTAATGTAAGTTTCGTCAGGCCCACAAGCTCCTAGGAGTGTGGTCGTCCCATGTCTCGTTAGTGCACTCGTAGTGTTCGTACCCGGTGGTTATCGTACTCTTAGTCCCGGTAATTTATGTTGAAGAACTATGCTGCCAATTCTTAACCTTTAATGTCAGAATGGCCCTAGAGGGTTCTCTGGGTTCTATGGGTTCCTTTATTAATGTATATATTCCTTACCTTCTCTAAGATAGGTGTTTGCGACTTATCGCCCTAATACTGGTTTCCACATGCTCGTCATCTGGTATCTATGAGTGGGGATCAGTAACTACTTACTATCTCTCCGTTCACTCCTAGGCTGTTAACGCCGTTCAGATATGAGTTTTCAGTTCTCGAACTCCACCCAATCCATTGGGTTACACCCTCTGGTGTAGTCTGGACTCCATGATAAGGGTTGACACCTCGTGTTTTCCCTGTCTTATGGTAGTCCCTCTTTAGTCTGATATTAATCAGTATTTGTGATTCATCACCTTCGCTCTCCTAGTTTTGGGTCATTTTGGTGGTACTAAGGGTATCCTTCCATAGGCCTATGCCATACGATATTCAGGCTCAGTGCTTATTCTGATAGTTAAATGATTGTTGGTCTTTCTATTTAATTTAATCCTAGTTGGTTCTAATACTTTTTCCTAAGGTTACAATTGGATACCCACAACTTAGTGGGTTCCGCTAATCATCGCTCTTCATCGTGTAGTCCTTACTCTTATTTAACTCGTATTTCCTCCATCCTCTTCGAGGTGGTGACGGTATCTTCCGTCCTCAGGCAAATTCATTGTTCAGTTAATATCCACTGCCCTCCGTACGGGAGTCTAGCAGCATAATGGGTTCACAACACCCCCGGTGTGTGTGGTGCGGGCATAACGTCGGCCCCTTTATTGTACGTTCGCATCTGCCTAATCTTTTCTTACCACTACAAAATAGTTTGCCATAACGGCACTTGTCTATTATTTCCCCAAACACTATAGACACCTGGGCCGTTCTCTTCGGCCAAATCAGGATGCCCAACTCCAGACTTGGACGGGGTAAGCAAGTTCAGCACTCATTGGATCCCAGTGATACCATGTCCACATCACTTTATTACCCTCACTCGAGTTATAAGCTGGCGTTACTCAGCTCGGTTAGGTTTAATTTAAAGTCTTGGCTTGTATAGCTCACTTCTTGCCCTCTGGCAATGTTCAATGGTAGTGGTTTAACCACGAGTGTCGCGCACTCCCTAAATATGGTTATGCTGGTCCTGAAGACTCGACACTCCCCACCGGTAATGCTTGACGTTTAATGTCCATACCGGCACTGGGGTTAGGCTTGTAGGCACTAATTACCGTTGTTCTCATTTACTCCCCTTTCCATACTCTACTAAATGGTGTATTATTTTCAGGTTTAATGGTCAGACCGGCTAGGTCTTCCGAGGTTTTATCGACCTCAAACCCAAGGGTTTCGTACCCCTGCCTTTAAGAAGGCTATGTCCTGCTTCATTGCATTACGGACTCACATAAAAGTTTAGTGTTTATTGGTAACCGCCTGGACCACTCGGTCCTTTAGGGATAGTTTATCGTGCTGCACTGCTTGCTGTAGCAAGTGCGCAAGGCAGGTTGAAATTTAGTACTTTGGTTAATGTGGCACTTGCAGTGGCAAGTGCGCCATGCAGACTGAGCCACCGGTACGGTGTGTCAGTGCAGTGCTATTCCCTAATCGGGTTCCTGTTCCTGTCGAAGAAGTTCTTATTCAAATTAATACAGTCTCACTCCCGCACTCGTTCCCACAAGTTTACCGTGGTAGTAAGGTCTTACTCCCCTCTCGAGGCGTTGCATGATAGAAACTTAGCGAGTTCTTGTTTCTACAGCTCTCATGATCTCTCCTCATGCACGTCAGGCCATCTTGAACCTTCAGTGTTGCATGGTTTTAGAGTTACTCGCTTCGGGTGAGACTTCTAAAAGGTCATCCATTCTGTCTGTTACATATCTCTTAAACTAATCATTACTCGTCGTTTCTACTTCCTTTTCCCCCAAGCGCACTAATCAGTGCTTTCCTGGATGTAGGGAGTAGGTCAGGGTTGCTTTGCATATAGCAAGCTAGCCCCATTAGTCCTAGGAATTATCTCCTCAACCTCGGTTTAATATTCATCTCATACTCGTATGGTAGACATTACGCCATTACCAGGACCCACGGTCCTAAACATTACATCAAAACACAAAGTCTTATTTTCTACATTTAACATAATTCTCATAGCATCCACATCGGGTCTTCCCGATCAGGAGAGTTATCTCCGTGGTGCTTCTCATTTCATTGCCTCACTAGATAGTACTCGAGGTACGGGCTGCGGGGGTGGGGTACCATTGCAAATTTCCCGGGATGCTCTCCCATCAAGTGCGAGCGGTTCATACCGTCTTCGTTACTTGGGGTTGCTGGACCTTCACCACCTTCCGCTGCGCGCGTTCTTCCTTAGTACTGTTACCCAGACCTCTCCCTGACATATGTCAAGAGGACGGGTTAGACCTTTACTCGGTCTAATACCATAGTCTCGGTCGTTTAATATTGAAGTGCCTCTACGGCTATGGTGTGCAAGCCTTAAGCATTGCATCTACCCCGTAAGGTCACGTATCCTCACAACGTTTCCCGTATTCCCAAAACCTATACTCACTGTATAAATCCTACAATCTCTTGTCATCAGAGCGGTACTCCGCTCTGATACCACTTTTGTAACACCCCTACTCTAATCGGCTCCTAATCGTCTTACTTAACATTGTAATCGCAGCGGTAATCTAAACAATTGAACTACTGGTGTCACCGTTCTCACTCGCCCATACGAGTAATAACGTGCTTACTGATATATATAAATACGAAACAATTTCCCACAGTGACAACAAGAGATAGATCTAACCTTCCCAAACCAATATAAAATACATTCACAATGAGCATTCTAAGTATCCCAATCCTATACACGTTTCTAAGTTCGTATCAAAATGCAACAGTGCATATTTAAACAACTGTAACTAAACTACCCAGCGCGTCCCGCTCTTTGTCGACACCGGAAGCTGCATACCTGCAAAATGTTTGTTTGTGGTATGGAATCAGCCCCTGCTGAGTATGTTACTACATGACTGTCATGCCCCCTCGGACCCTCAGTTAATTGGTCGAGAGCATGCAATTCATTTTCATGCAAGTAGTTTAATATAAAAACTGTAAAGCAACAACATATATTGCAGTAAACTCAAATAGCAAACAAGCCCCCGGCTTCACACATCGCATCACAGTAAACCACTGAAAGCGTTACAACGCTTATATGAGTACAGAGACTCCATTCCAACAAACACTTGATAGTTCATAATTGAGTACGACGACTCACTCGACCAAACAATCCACAATAATCCACACACGAGTACAATGACTCGACTCAACCAGTTCACAACACAGATATAAGTACAACGACTCAATTAAACCAACTCACAACACACATATGAGTACATCGACTCAATTAAACTAATTACAACACACATATGAGTACAACGACTCGTTTCAGCAAAACCACCAACATACTACACATAACCACAAATCATAACCAATGAGCAACAAGGCGAAACAACGAGAATTATAGACAAGTATAAATTCTCGTCTTTGGCATACAAGCCCAAATAATGTTCGCCTAGTGTACGAGCTAAAATAGTCGTTCGTAATTGTTCAGTTATGCCTAATGACAACGTCTCGTTAGAACGACGTGTCTCTAAGTTACCCATCTCCTATGGCGGGTCACCCACGGCAGTAGCCACCCCAGCGGTAGAGTCTCCGACCGACGAACCATCTGTAGTCCGTTGAAATTTGCCTTGATACTTACGGATACCCACACGGTATCCTAGTATCGTTAATTGATCCCAAATCACAGCAAGAGCCACATCTCTTGTCTAACTAATCTATACCATCGCATCGTTTTACTATTTTTCCTAACACAGTAGACTAAGGTCGTTAGTCCAATCCTGAGTATGTCGACTCGGGATCCAGTGTTAGATACGAGAGCGGCGTTAAAGAGGCCAATGCTCCGTATATAAGTCTCGGATAATATATATATATATATCTTGTTATCCTAATGCTACAACGTTTTACTTACGTTCCTTATATTACACATATAAGATAGCATCATTGCCGCTAGTTCGTTTTATAATATGTTCATATATACGAACGGTACTGTTATCGTTCAACAGTAATAATAATAAAGCAGCATTAATACACAACCCAAGCATATTAATTCACACAAGCAGACATTCAATCTTAACACAGATTTTCACACAATGTCTGAACTGAGGAAATCCTCAGAGACAATCAAGCCACATAAATAACATACCGTGCACCGGGATTATAAGACCGTGGAGTATGAATCAGCTAAATTCTCTGGCGATCCTCGAGACGCCTCTAACAATCTATTAATATGCATCACACTATGCATCAGCATCTCATACTAACAATACACTACGGCACCCCGTACCGTTACTAATCCATCCCGGTTTATTCCCCGTTGCTAACTGATAACGTTTGTCGGGTTTTCGGTTTAACTCGGGATTAGGAAAAACGTCATATTTCATGCGTGGTTACGTCGAGTATATTAATATACTTAACTTTAAACGTTTATCGCATGTAATTTAATACCCCTTTGTATATTATATAGTTTATCACTATATTGCATGTATAATCTTAATCATATATTATACATCTCACCTTAGTATTTATTTCCTAAGGTTAGTTTTTCCAAGTGTAATGTTGTATAATTCATATTTGAAAATACTTTGAAGTATATAACTCCTTATTATTTCATGAACTACATAACATTAGAATTTCCTTATCCAATGTTTATAATTCTTTTTCTTCTTATCTATATCATTTTAATTATGATATTTATTTTATTTGAACCATATTGTATTTTTCACTCCATAACATATATTTATTTATATATATGTATTATGGGACCATTTATTATATGGTAAATCTTTATAATATATTCATTCTCTTTTAATGAATATTTCTTATATTATAAATGTTATAACCTTTATAACATTGAAAACCATATTATAAATTTTTGTTCTAAAATTCCCATTATTTCCGAACAGCACTTATTTTCTTAATATTTACAAAATCCACCACATGATTTATATAATGTTATATATAGTTATATAACATATATTATGACATTTATGTCATTAAAACAATTATAACCTATAGTTATAAATTGTTATAAAATACCAAATGTACCATAGCATTCTCGGTTTTATTTAATTCCACCATACTTTCAGATTTTACAAATACCCCAAATTATATTCCATTGTCACACTTATAAATTTACCTTATATTATAATCCTTAAACCTTAATATAATTATAACCTATAGTTTTAAAGGGTTATAATTGCCGAACAGACCCTAGGGTCTGTTTTAATTTAATTCCTTCCACCTAACTTTGTATAATTACCAAATCTCCCCAATTTATAATATATAGTTTCCTTATGTCATTAAAACTATATTATACATATATCTTAATAAAACCTTATATATAACTCCAAAAATTACCAAACTATACCAAAAGGTTATAAACATCATTCCTAACCTTATACTTTCAATATTTACGGTTTCCACCATATATGTTACCTATATGTAACAATGATATAAAATATCATATATTATACTTATATAATCCATATTAACTCCAAATTTAACCAAATAAATTCCTAAAAATTCCTAATGACCCATAGGTGTATAAAATACCATTTTATACCCCAAACTTTGGTAATCTCACATATACCCATATGTTATGTAATTTTTACATTTTAATACATAACTTAGTATAATTTGATAATTAAATTAATAAATCATCAAATCTGGTCAAAGTCTTTTGCTTGGTCAATGTTTGACTCCCAAACATCATTTTGACCCCACTTTCTCGGTAATTACATAGATTACCCCAAACTTTCCAATATTTACAATTTCACCCCAAAACTTTATAAAATCTTATAATTTTTATTTAAATACATTTTAAATCCCAATTTTCGGCTATATTCACCTACAGCCCTCTAATGTTTGTTTATTTACGGCTTTGACCCCATACTTAATAGTAAGTACATAAATTAAATTAAATAAGCTTTTAAACTTAAATAAAATGGCCTAATGACATGGCCTTATTACAACTTTGCTTTATAACATAAAATTACACATAAATAGCTCAAAATATAATATAAGCTCTCGGCCTTACTTACTTTAATTATTTTTCCACATAATGTCATAATTTGACCATTATGTTAAATAAACCACTTAAATGACTAGCTTAATTTATCTAAGTCATTTTTTCCATACTTAGGTTAAAATCACCCATTAATTATCTCCACTCTGGCACATATTTATATAGCTGAAAAATCATAAACATAAGTTTAAGGTGTTTATACCTTGATTTATGTACTTAAAGCCCTTATATCCATTCGGCAGCTTGGAGGAAAAATCACCACAGCACTCACACATGTTTAATACACCAAAATAAGATATGGTTACACTCCAAGCATGAGCTAACCATATGGAACAATTAAATGTAAGATTTAAGGCAAAAATCACCTTAAAAAGGAATGGTAGTCTCAAATGGTTTTCGGCCTGAATCAAGAACACCACATGGTGTTAAATTCACCATAAAACATGGGGAATAGCTAGACAACACAAGGTGCTATGGTAATAGATTTTACCTTGGCAAAATGCCTTAAAGAATGATTTTCTTTTGATTTTCGGCCACCCTTGCTCCAAATGGTTAACACACTGAATAACATGAAAATTGAAGATTATGAGTGAATAAACTCATAGAAAACAGAAGAAGAAAACCGGATGAAGAGTAAGAATCCTTAAGGTATGTTTTTACCTTATAATGTAAATTTTGACCACCTTGGTCCCAAAGCTTGCTTCAGGAGAATGGATGTTGTTCAAGGTTTAAAACACTGAGAATAAGCCATGGAAAGTGATAGATTATAAGCTCCATGTGTAGGTAATGAAGAGATGAAGAAAAAGAGCTAAAATATGCCTTAAACCATTACCTTAGGTGGAAAAGAGATTGATTTGCCTTGAATGCTCAAGAACACAGCTTGAGAGGTTTAGGAACCTCTAATGGCTGGCTGGAATGGACAAGAGGAAAGAGAAAGAAAGAAAATGTTTTAATGAATGAAAAGTAGAAAATGGAATAGTAAATGGTGATTCACCAAATTGGCTAGATATTTGATTAAAGTTGAATGTGCTGTCCTCCATGCTTAAGATGCCGCCTCATATTGGATATAGATGAGTCATGTATTGACCATTGACTTGACTTAGTCAATTTTGCTTAAAAATGCACTATTTGGATTACTATTCACAAATGAATATATTCTGATTTTTTTGAAATCTTGGATTTAGACCTTCTAATGTGGTACATTATAGTACATTAGTATAAAAGGTCTAATCCAATGCCTAACACCACTCAAAACCCACTCAGAAAGTCAATTTTCTCAAAAACGTGCTTTAAGGATTTTAAAGCACATCTGTGTTAGAACATGTTTTGAGCTTGGATTCCTTTGAGAATAGTTTTATAGTGTTCATTACATACTATATACTTAGGAATCCACTTTGGATCCTAATTGAGGTCATACAATCTCTATGGTTTCTTAAAGCACATTTTTGGCTTTACCGATCTTAAGACATGTTTTGCCTTGTTGAGATCTTTAGATTGTTCTCCAATGGTATTACGATGTTTATTAATCTTCTTAGGTCATTAATAGATCATTTAATTATGTTTTTAAGGTTAGGGGTATTTCAATCTTCCCCCCTTAAAAAGGGTTCGTCCCGAAGTCCTTATTCATAATCAGTTCACCTAAGGAATCCAGTTCCACTAAGTAATCACAGACAGATCATCACTAGGGAGTACATCCCACTACGTTCAGACCTAGTCTATATGTATCACATTTGATACAGCATTAATCTCATTCCATATAATCAATAATCATGACACATTCATTCATAACAACACTAAACAAGGTGCAAAACTCATTCATACACAACACTAGACAAGGTGCAAAACTCAATCATACACAGCACTAGACAAGGTGCAAAACTCAATCATACACAGCACTAGACAAGGTGCAAACTAAATAGTACTCAAAGGTGTTTGCAAGGGATGCTCCATGCATCCCTATCTACATGTTAGTCTCGCGAGGATACTCACACATCACTACATGTATGTGTGCACATATATTTAACGATGGCAAATCACGGGGAAGCAGTCTTAAAGACCAGGACTTGACGATCCCCAACCCCATGCTAACCAACGTCTACTACCCGTGGACACACCGGTTTAATAACGAAGGGCACTGCGGTCCACGGCTCCTCGGATAGTATCACCTAATTTCCTTAATCACCCGCAGACACACCGGTCTAATGACAAAGGGCTCTGCGGTCCACGGCTCTTGGGTGATGTCACTCGCAGACACACCGGTCTAATGACGAAGGACTCCACGGTCCACGGCTCTTCGAGTGACGCCCTAAATTCCAATTTCTATTCATATCTGTGTCCACTTGTAGGAAGTTTCGAGAGTCATTCAACCCCGACGTGGTCAGCGTCAGTGTTGAACTATCTCTCACCTCAATTTGTGTTCGGTTTCCCTTGATCGGACCAGGATCAAGTTCAACTTCCCACGTCAATTTCAATCAATTAATTGTTTTATTCATTTCTAATCTTATTTCCTCTTGATATTTTCCACCTTGTGTTTATAGATACACAAGTCAACTAGTGTAATTAATCTAGTCATTGGCATATAGGATCATGTATCCTAACCATATACCAAGTTCCTCGACTTATAATTATTCATACAACTCCTAGAGGTTTTACCTCCACTAGGTTACACATCGGTCTCATGCCGATTCACTCATCGCATTTCAATAATCGGTTTCATACCGAGTCACAAATCATATAGTACGGAGCTTTCTACTCCTTCTATTGCAATCTCTCATCGGAGCTACCAGATAGACCTACTTGAACTCTCAACCGGAGCTAACAAGCTAGGCGTTTATGTGTTTGATGTTCGCAACGTTTGCGTAAATAATCGGAAATAGGTAAGAACACTCTATATGTTCTCCCTTTCCTATTCGCCATAACTAATGCGAACTAATATATATATATATGTTCATACATATAATACATCACAATATTACATCAAGTAATATAACACAATCATAAGACTTGTACTATGTACAATAATCCTTTGCAGCATGTGTACCATGCGCTACGTACTCCTACGTACGGTATATTTTAATGCGCGAAATCGCTCTACCCCCCTTAAAAATGATTACGCCCACGTAATCTACGAATGTATCATCTTGAAGTAATAAGTTCAAGATGTTCCACTCAGTGGAATTATTCGTGCAATAATGTGCTATGATTACATTACCCCTTTTCTTAGGGTCGGGCTTTAGCCCCTGGCTATACTGCCTATCTCGGTTAGGTGTATGTATGTTCATATACGGTTTGATCGGAGATGTAAACACATCATTGTTTTCCCAATCTGCTAGGTATTTCGACTAGCCTTTTTATTCAGTCACACTAACCTCTATACATGCTCATGGTATATTCCCAAGAGTTCATGCCACCCTACCGAACTAACCTTGTGTAAGGGTTGTCGAGCTATGCTCTAGCAACTAGTGCTTGCAGTAGTTGTCTCTAAAATATCAAGACGAGTCTGATATGCGCAACTAACTGGCGCCTCATGACTCCAAGTTATTTCCCTCTGGAATGAGTTCGTTCCTTAGTACCTGTAGGTCCTCTTTTGCTGGTGTGAACTCGTATCCCTCCTGTGTTGGTTTTATTTTCCACATATGGTTCATCCCTACTCTCAATTAGGGGAATCCATTGGTCTTTTTGATCTTCCACGTTCTGCTTCTCACCAACATAATTCGGTTAACAGTTATTATAATGGTCGCTTTGTTGCGCACCATGTACCAGTCGATTGGACGGTTATCCGCTATTGCGGTTTGCATGGAGTATCTAATCTCCAGCTTAGAGTATCTCTTGTAATGCTCGCTTTTGCCCTTCGTCTGTTGTAAACATACAATACGACTGTGGGTTTTAGCTTGGCGTTCGTTTTCTGTTCAGCCCTAATTGGTACCAACGTACTAACGTTTTATGGCTTGAGCATGTGGTTATTATTATTTAATGCGACATCATCGCCGCGCTCTCAGCGCGTGATATAACTCTTTATGTGCCCCCTTTTTGGGCAGCATCATTAATATTACAAATGTTGCTCTAATATAACTTCCTAAGATACCACAATTCCTCTTCTTATTCATGGGTTCACCTTGCCTTTACCATTAAATAGGCCTTGGCTTCCTCGTTTACTAAAATCTCCAAAACTTGTGTTCTAACTCATCCACTGTGGAGTTGTGACCTTATGTCGTTTTATTATCAAGCTATCCTTGATTTTTCCTAACCTTGTTAGTTTGACCGAGATCTCTCTCGTCAATTCATGGTTTACCTATTCAGGATTCCATTCACTGACTTAGACACAGAGTTGATTACCTCCTTGGCCTTACACTACTCGTTTACATACATGGGGTACCATACTGATACATTACTACTTACCCAACTAACTTAATGTAAGTTTCGTCAGGCCCACAAGCTCCTAGGAGTGTGGTCGTCCCATGTCTCGTTAAGTGCACTCGTAGTGTTCGTACCCGGTGGTTATCGTACTCTTAGTCCCGGTAATTTATGTTGAAGTAACTATGCTGCCAATTCTTAACCTTTAATGTCAGAATGGCCCTAGAGGGTTCTCTGGGTTCTATGGGTTCCTTTATTAATGTATATATTCCTTACCTTCTCTAAGATAGGTGTTTGCGACTTATCGCCCTAATACTGGTTTCCACATGCTCGTCATCTGGTATCTATGAGTGGGGATCAGTAACTACTTACTATCTCTACCGTTCACTCCTAGGCTGTTAACGCCGTTCAGATATGAGTTTTCAGTTCTCGAACTCCACCCAATCCATTGGGTTACACCCTCTGGTGTAGTCTGGACTCCATGATAAGGGTTGACACCTCGTGTTTTCCCTGTCTTATGGTAGTCCCTCTTTAGTCTGATATTAATCATATTTGTGATTCATCACCTTCGCTCTCCTAGTTTTGGGTCATTTTGGTGGTACTAAGGGTATCCTTCCATAGGCCTATGCCATACGATATTCAGGCTCAGTGCTTATTCTGATAGTTAAATGATTGTTGGTCTTTCTATTTAATTTAATCCTAGTTGGTTCTAATATTTTTTCCTAAGGTTACAATTGGATACCCACAACTTAGTGGGTTCCGCTAATCATCGCTCTTCATCGTGTAGTCCTTACTCTTATTTAACTCGTATTTCCTCCATCCTCTTCGAGGTGACGGTATCTTCCGTCCTCAGGCAAATTCATTGTTCAGTTAATATCCACTGCCCTCCGTACGGGAGTCTAGCAGCATAATGGGTTCACAACACCCCCGGTGTGTGGTGCGGGCATAACGTCGGCCCCTTTATTGTACGTTCGCATCTGCCTAATCTTTTCTTACCACTACAAAATAGTTTGTCATAACGCACTTGTCTATTATTTCCCCAAACATATACACCTGGGCCGTTCTCTTCGGCCAAATCAGGATGCCCAACTCCAGACTTGGACGGGGTAAGCAAGTTCAGCACTCATTGGATCCCAGTGATACCATGTCCACATCACTTTATTACCCTCACTCGAGTTATAAGCTGGCGTTACTCAGCTCGGTTAGGTTTAATTTAAAGTCTTGGCTCGTATAGCTCACTTCTTGCCCTCTGCAATGTTCAATGGTAGTGGTTTAACCACGAGTGTCGCGCACTCCCTAAATATGGTTATGCTGGTCCTGAAGACTCGACACTCCCCACCGGTAATGCTTGACGTTTAATGTCCATACCGGCACTGGGGTTAGGCTTGTAGGCACTAATTACCGTTGTTCTCATTTACTCCCCTTTCCATACTCTACTAAATGGTGTATTATTTTCAGGTTTAATGGTCAGACCGGCTAGGTCTTCCTGAGGTTTTATCGACCTCAAACCCAAGGGTTTCGTACCCCTGCCTTTAAGAAGGCTATGTCCTGCTTCATTGCATTACGGACTCACATAAAAGTTTAGTGTTTATTGGTAACCGCCTGGACCACTCGGTCCTTTAGGGATAGTTTATCGTTGCTGCACTTGCTGTAGCAAGTGCGCAAGGCAGGTTGAAATTTAGTACTTTGGTTAATGTGGCACTTGCAGTGGCAAGTGCGCCATGCAGACTGAGCCACCGGTACGGTGTGTCAGTGCAGTGCTATTCCCTAATCGGGTTCCTGTTCCTGTCGAAGAAGTTCTTATTCAAATTAATACAGTCTCACTCCCGCACTCGTTCCCACAAGTTTACCGTGGTAGTAAGGTCTTACTCCCCTCTCGAGGCGTTGCATGATAGAAACTTAGCGAGTTCTTGTTTCTACAGCTCTCATGATCTCTCCTCATGCACGTCAGGCCATCTTGAACCTTCAGTGTTGCATGGTTTTAGAGTTACTCGCTTCGGGTGAGACTTCTAAAAGGTCATCCATTCCGTCTGTTACATATCTCTTAAACTAATCATTACTCGTCGTTTCTACTTCCTTTTCCCCCAAGCGCACTAATCAGTGCTTTCCTGGATGTAGGTGAGTAGGTCAGGGTTGCTTTGCATATAGCAAGCTAGCCCCATTAGTCCTACAGGAATTATCTCCTCAACCTCGGTTTAATATTCATCTCATACTCGTATGGTAGACATTACGCCATTACCAGGACCCCCGGTCCTAAACATTACATCAAAACACAAAGTCTTATTTTCTATATTTAACATAATTCTCATAGCATCCACATCGGGTCTTCCCGATCAGGAGAGTTATCTCCATGGTGCTTCTCATTTCATTGCCTCACTAGATAGTACTCGAGGTACGGGCTGCGGCGGGTGGGGTACCATTGCAAATTTCCCGGGATGCTCTCCCATCAAGTGCGAGCGGTTCATACCGTCTTCGTGTTACTTGGGGTTGCTGGACCTTCACCACCTTCCGCTGCGCTGCGTTCTTCCTTAGTACTGTTACCCAGACCTCTCCCTACATATGTCAAGAGGATGGGTTAGACCTTTACTCGGTCTAATACCATAGTCTCGGTCGTTTAATATTGAAGTGCCTCTACGGCTATGGTGTGCAAGCCTTAAGCATTGCATCAACCCCGTAAGGTCACGTATCCTCACAACGTTTCCCGTATTCCCAAAACCTATGCTCACTGTATAAATCCTACTATCTCTTGTCATCAGAGCGGAGTACCGCTCTGATACCACTTTTGTAACACCCCTACTCTAATCGGCTCCTAATCGTCTTACTTAACATTGTAATCGCAGCGGTAATCTAAACAATTGAACTACTGGTGTCACCGTTCTCACTCGCCCATATGAGTAATAACGTGCTTACTGATATATATAAATACGAAACAATTTCCCACATTGACAACAAGAGATAGATCTAACCTTCCCAAACCAATATAAAATACATTCACAATGAGCATTCTAAGTATCCCAATCCTATACACGTTTCTAAGTTCGTATCAAAATGCAACAGTGCATATTTAAACAACTGTAACTAAACTACCCAGCGTCCCGCTCTTTGTCGACACCGGAAGCTGCATACCTGCAAAATGTTTGTTTGTGGTATGGAATCAGCCCCTACTGAGTATGTTACTACATGACTGTCATGCCCCCTCGGACCCTCAGTTAATTGGTCGAGAGCATGCAATTCATTTTCATGCAAGTAGTTTAATATAAAAACTGTAAAGCAACAACATATATTGCAGTAAACTCAAATAGCAAACAAGCCCCCGGCTTCACACATCGCATCGCAGTAAACCACTGAAAGCGTTACAACGCTTATATGAGTACAGAGACTCCATTCCAACAAACACTTGATAGTTCATAATTGAGTACGGCGACTCACTCGACCAAACAATCCACAATAATCCACACACGAGTACAGCGACTCGACTCAACCAGTTCACAACACAGATATAAGTACAACGACTCAATTAAACCAACTCACAACACACATATGAGTACATCGACTCAATTAAACTAATTTACAACACACATATGAGTACAACGACTCGTTTCAGCAAAACCACCAACATACTACACATAACCACAAAGCATAACCAATGAGCAACAAGGCGAAACAACGAGAATTATAGACAAGTATAAATTCTCGTCTTTGGCATACAAGCCCAAATAATGTTCGCCTAGTGTACGAGCTAAAATAGTCGTTCGTAATTGTTCAGTTATGCCTAATGACAACGTCTCGTTAGAACGACGTGTCTCTAAGTTACCCATCTCCTATGGCGGGTCACCCACGGCAGTAGCCACCCCAGCGGTAGAGTCTCCGACCGACGAACCATCTGTAGTCCTTTGAAATTTGCCTTGATACTTACGGATACCCACACGGTATCCTAGTATCGTTAATTGATCCCAAATCACAGCAAGAGCCACATCATCTTGTCTAACTAATCTATACCATCGCATCGTTTTACTATTTTCCTAACACAGTAGACTAAGGTCGTTAGTCCAATCCTGAGTATGTCGACTCGGGATCCAGTGTTAGATACAAGAGCGGCGTTAAAGAGGCCAATGCTCCGTATATAAGTCTCAGATAATATATATATATATCTTGTTATCCTAATGCTACAACGTTTTTACTTACGTTCCTTATATTACACATATAAGATAGCATCATTGCCGCTAGTTCGTTTTATAATATGTTCATATATACGAACGATACTGTTATCGTTCAACAGTAATAATAATAAAGCAGCATTAATACACAACCCAAGCATATTAATTCACACAAACAGACATTCAATCTTAACATAGATTTTCACACAATGTCTGAACTAAGGAAATCCTCAGAGACAATCAAGCCACATAAATAACATACCGTGCACCGGGATTATAAGACCGTGGAGTATGAATCAGCTAAATTCTCTGGCGATCCTCGAGACGCCTCTAACAATCTATTAATATGCATCACACTATGCATCAGCATCTCATACTAACAATACACTACGGCACCCCGTACCGTTACTAATCCATCCCGGTTTATTCCCCGTTGCTAACTGATAACGTTTGTCGGGTTTTCGGTTTAACTCGGGATTAGGAAAAACGTCATATTTCATGCGTGGTTACGTCGAGTATATTAATATACTTAACTTTAAACGTTTATTATCGCATGTAATTTAATACCCCTTTGTATATTATATAGTTTATCACTATATTGCATGTATAATCTTAATCATATATTATACATCTCACCTTAGTATTTATTTCCTAAGGTTAGTTTTTCCAAGTGTAATGTTGTATAATTCATATTTGAAAATACTTTGAAGTATATAACTCCTTATTATTTCATGAACTACATAACATTAGAATTTCCTTATCCAATGTTTATAATTCTTTTTCTTCTTATTCTATATCATTTTAATTATGATATTATATGTTTATTTGAACCATATTGTATTTTCACTCCATAACATATATTTATTTATATATATATGTATTATGGGACCATTTATTATATGGTAAATCCTTATAATATATTCATTCTCTATTAATGAATATTTCTTATATTATAAATGTTATAACCTTTATAACATTGAAAACCATATTATAAATTTTTGTTCTAAAATTCCCATTATTTCCGAACAGCACTTATTTTCTTAAATATTTACAAAATCCACCACATGATTTATATAATGTTATATTATAGTTATATAACATATATTATGACATTTATGTCGTTAAAACAATTATAACCCATAGTTATAAATTGTTATAAAATACCAAATGTACCATAGCGTTCTCGGTTTTATTTAATTCCACCATACTTTCAGATTTTACAAATCTACCCCAAATTATATTCCATTGTCACACTTATAATATTTACCTTATATTATAATCCTTAAACCTTAATATAATTATAACCTATAGTTTTAAAGGGTTATAATTGCCGAACAGACCCTAGGGTCTGTTTTAATTTAATTCCTTCCACCTAACTTTGTATAATTACCAAATCTCCCCAATTTATAATATATAGTTTCCTTATGTCATTAAAACTGTATATATTACATATATCTTAATAAAACCTTATATATAACTCCAAAAATTACCAAACTATACCAAAAGGTTATAAACATCATTCCTAACCTTATACTTTCAATATTTACGGTTTCCACCATATATGTTACCTATATGTAACAATGATATAAAATATCATATATTATACTTGTATAATCCATATTAACTCCAAATTTAACCAAATAAATTCCTAAAAATTCCTAATGACCCATAGGTGTATAAAATACCATTTTATACCCCAAAGTTTTGGTAATCTCACATATACCCATATGTTATGTAATTTTTACATTTTAATACATAACTTAGTATAATTTGATAATTAAATTAAAAAATCATCAAATCTGGTCAAAGTCTTTTGCTTGGTCAATGTTTGACTCCCAAACATCATTTTGACCCCACTTTCTCGGTAATTACATAGATTACCCCAAACTTTCCAATATTTACAATTTCACACCCCAAAACTTTATAAAATCTTATAATTTTTTTTAAATACATTTTAAATCCCAATTTTCGGCTATATTCACCTACAGCCGTCTAATGTTTGTTTATTTACGGCTTTGACCCCATACTTAATAGTAAGTACATAAATTAAATTAAATAAGATTTTAAACTTAAATAAAATGGCCTAATGACATGGCCTTATTACAACTTTGCTTTATAACATAAAATTACACATAAATAGCTTAAAATATAATATAAGCTCTCGGCCTTACTTTACTTTAATTATTTTTCCACATAATGTCATAATTTGACCATTATGTTAAATAAACCACTTAAATGACTAGCTTAATTTATCTAAGTCATTTTTTCCATACTTAGGTTAAAACCACCCATTTAATTATCTCCACTCTTGGCACATATTTAATATGAGCTGAAAAATCATAATAACATAAGTTTAAGGTGTTTATACCTTGATTTATGTATTTAAAGCCCTTATATCCATTCGGCAGCTTGGAGGAAAAATCACCACAGCACTCACACATGTTCAATACACCAAAATAAGATATGGTTACACTCCAAGCATGAGCTAACCATATGGAACAATTAAATGTAAGATTTAAGGCAAAAATCACCTTAAAAAGGAATGGTAGTCTCAAATGGTTTTCAGCCTGAATCAAGAACACCACATGGTGTTAAATTCACCATAAAAACATGGGGAATAGCTATACAACAGCAAGGTGCTATGGTAATAGATTTTACCTTGGCAAAATGCCTTAAAGAATGATTTTTCTTTTGATTTTCGGCCACCCATGCTCCAAATGGTTAGCACACTGAATAAACATGAAAATTTGAAGATTATAAGTGAATAAACGCATAGAAAACAGAAGAAGAAAACCGGATGAAGAGTAAGAATCCTTAAGGTATGTTTTTACCTTATAATGTAAATTTTGACCACCTTGGTCCCAAAGCTTGATTCATCTGAGAATGGATGTTGTTCAAGGTTTAAAACACTGAGAATAATCCATGGAAAGTGATAGATTATAAGCTCCATGTGCAGGTAATGAAGAGATGAAGAAAAAGAGCTAAAATATGCCTTAAACCATTACCTTAGGTGGAAAAGAGATTGATTTGCCTTGAATGCTCAAGAACACAGCTTGAGAGGTTTAGGAACCTCTAATGGCTTGGCTGGAATGGTACAAGAGGAAAGAGAAAGAAAGTAAATGTATTTAATGAATGAAAAGTAGAAAATGGAATAGTAAATGGTGATTCACCAAATTGGCTAGATATTTTGATTAAAGTTGAATGTGCTGTCCTCCATGCCTTAAGATGCCGCCTCATATTGGATATAGATGAGTCATGTATTGACCATTGACTTGACTTAGTCAATTTTGCTTAAAAATGCACTATTTGGATTACTATTCACAAATGAATGTCATATTTCTGATTTTTTTGAAAATCTTGGATTTAGACCTTCTAATGTGGTACATTATAGTACATTAGTATAAAAAGGTCTAATCCAATGCCTAACACCACTCAAAACCCACTCAGAAAGTCAATTTTCTCAAAAACGTGCTTTAAGGAGTTTTAAAGCACAATCTGTGTTAGAACATGTTTTTGAGTTTGGATTCCTTTGATAATAGTTTTATAGTGTTCATTACATAACTATAATACTTAGGAATCCACTTTGGATCCTAATTGAGGTCATACAATCTCTATGGTTTCTTAAAGCACATTTTTGGCTTTACCGATCTTAAGGCATGTTTTGCCTTGTTGAGATCTTTAGATTGTTCCCCAATGGTATTAAGATGTTTATTAATCTTCTTAGATCATTAATAGATCATTTAATTATGTTTTTAAGGTTAGGGGTATTTCAGATTATTTGAGCAGATTGTTGTCTCTAGTTCAGGAAAACCCTGACTTCAACTTCCATCTAAAGTGTAGCAAGATTGGTTTGAATCATTTGTGTTTTGCTGATGATCTACTGATTTTTTGCAGAGGAGATGTTGGTTTGACTATAATCATTACAAACATTCTTAACAGTTTCTCTGGTACCAATGGGCTATTAATTAGTTAGTCATTAGAAATGTAGAGTATTCTTTGGTGGGGTTCTTGAGGGGGGGAGGAGAAGATTCTTGAGGTGTTAGGGTTTGAGCAGAGGCGGAGACAGGGGGTGGGTGGGTGTTCGCCCCCCTCCCCCCACTCCCTTAAGTACATGTTGAAGTCAGTTTTAGTTTTTTTGTTATATAGTTTATTTATGTTATTAGATATTTGTTCGCCCTCATAACAATTTGTAAAATATCACTATGATATCAGTGAATTCTATTTGTTATCAATTTTATTTCTATTAATATGTAATATTTTTCTAGAATTATATTATAAAAATCATATTTAGTCTATAGTAGATAAGAAAACTATTAATATTTTTATTTGAGCAACATAGTCTAAAGTAAACTTGATTATTATGTCAGTCTTAGTAATCATGTACCCCTACTATCCATAATACAAGTGTTTTTAGTTCTTGATTACAGATTTTGTAAATTAAAATAATATTAGAATTACTCAAAATAATTTTTAGAAGAAGTTTATAGAAAAAAAACTACTAGTTCAAATGTATTGTTCTATATGATTGACATTAACTTATAATTTTGTATACCTATTTTTTAAACAAGAAATAAAAAAGATAAAACAAACTTCTTTATTTATTAATTTATATATTTCAATTTTAATGTAATTTTATGTCAAACTATAAAATATAAATTTTTAATATTATATTATATATTGAAATATTCTATTAATAAAAATTTTAAACTAATATTTAAATCTTAATTTATATTATTAAAAAAAATTCTCGCCCCCCTTAGAAAAATTTTCTGGCTCCACCAATGGGTTTGAGGAAGGTTGTTTGCCTGTCAAATATCTTGGAGTCCCTCTCTCAGCACAAAGACTTACCTATGAAGACTGCCTGCCTTTTATTAATAAGATTACTGCTCGGATCTCTCATTGGGCAGCAAGAAAGATGAGCTATGCGATAGTACAATGATCAACATACAAAGATTTTAGTCTAATGTGTTTCTGGTTCCAAAAAATATCATTCAAATGATTGAAAGAAAGTGCAGGATTTTCCTCTAGTGTGGGGGTGACACTGGTAGGAAAGCTCTAGTGGCTTGGGCTAGTGCATGCAAGCCAAAAAGCAATGGGGGGCTTGGAATCAAAGAAGTTATTTCATGGAACAAAGCGGCCATGATTAGTACTCTTTTGAAGCTGAGTGAGGAAGGGGCTTATCAATCAGCTTTGGTAAGATGGTGCACAGCCTACACACTGGAAAAAGAGAATACTTGGAATGTTAAATCCAAAGGTAACCATGCCTATTGGTGGAAGTGTTGTTTAAAGTTAAGAGATGAAATAGTGAACAATAACATGCTTTCCTCGCTGGTAGAAGTAGGTAAAGTCTTAATTAATGACATTTTTGATGTAATTCACCCAGTTCCAGCTAATGGTGAATGAGACAAAATAAACTGGACTAAATTATGTACTCCTCACCCATCATTTATCTGGTGGCTGGCATGTCACAATAGACTTGTTAGCAAAGACAGATTGAGAGTGTGGAATCATTACATAGATGAGAGATGTGTGTTTTGTGGACAAGATGAAACTTGTGACCATCTTTTCTTTGGCTATGTGCATAGCCGAAGCATATTCCAGGCAGTTCTACCCAATTGGTTGCTATGCAAACTTCTAGTTGAGTTCTCTGAATGTATGTATTGCCTCTAGAAATACAAAAATAAGTAAGCTATAGTCTACAGAATGAGAGCCTTGGCTGTGGTTACTACATATGGAATCTAGGAATGAGACAGTGTTTTCAGGAATACCTCCTGATAGATAGAAGTGTGTGGCAGACATACATGCAGAATTGAAAATGAGATGGGGTAAGTTCTTGTTTATTGTAACTAGGAAAACATACAGAGCACTTAAGATTTTTGGGTTACTTAAATTTCTGGGTAAAAAGTAAATACGTGAGGTAGCGTTTGCTCATCTACAACATGTTGTAGATGGTTTTGGTTTGCATAGCCTAATGTAATACTCTTTCTAGTTTATCAATACAGCTTACCATTTCTTCAAAAAAAAACATAATACCGTCTATAATCAGATCCACTATCCCTAACCAAACCAGATGACAAACTACATAATTGGATGGCCAACTACCGTTGTCTGATAAAAATCTTGTAGGAAAGATGCTATCTTTTTTTTTGCTGAAAGTACCCAAGGCAAAAGATGCCTACCTATGATGTATGAAATTCCATGAAAAGAGACAAACCTCATAAGACTAGAGACACTATACATCGAGGTTTTGTAACTTAAACTCCAAAACCTAACTCTAAGGATTCCCAAACAAACAGCGTATAGGATACACGATATATTATCGTCTGCTTGAAGCGTTATGAGCATGACAATTGCAGTTGGACTTCCAACAATGGCATCAGGCAGGTCTTCGTCATTGCCATCGTGAGCATCCATACTAAGCAGTTGGTGAGTCATTCCATCTTTGCCAACTCCTTCCCGTTCCTCTTTTGCAATTGCAACAACTATTAGTAGCAAAAAAGCCCGTTCTCTTGTTGGCTAAATTCTTATCACTGCCATAGTAGAGATGACGATGATGGAATCCCATTCGATGTATCTGCCAACTTTTTCACTATCACACCCAAAAAACCAAACTCTGTCATACGTAAAGTTGCCAGAGTACGATTAAGATCTGGATTTGAAGTCATTGCTTATATACCAGGTATTGGCCATAGTTTACAAAATCATTCAGTAATCTTACTAAGAAGGGGAAAGGTTAAGGATTTACCCTGTGTGAGATATCACATTGTTCGAGAAACCCTAGATGTTGTCGGAGTAAGGGATCGTCAACAAGGACGTTCTAGTGCGTTGTAGATTCTTACCCAAGACTTGTGTCATTTGATGATGCCAAATTCCTCCTGAGATTAGGGATGACAATGGGTCAGGTTTGGGTCGGGTGGACCATCACCCGTACTCGTCACCCGACTTCACCCACTCCACCTGTACCCAACCCGTCACCCGTTATGCATCACTCGTTACCCGTTTCACCCATCACCTGTGGGTGAAACAAGTGATAAACGGGTGATCCATTATTTAAAAATGAAATTGTACACAATGAAATCTAGACTTGACTAAATTGTATGTTGCCCATAAATCATAAGTTTAGATAGGAACATAATTAGTCTTTAACAATATAAAAAAGGGGAACACCCACCCAAAAAAATCCATCACATCACTGATAGTTCATTGAATCACCCAAAAATACATCATCATAATCCCTAGAAGTTATACATAAGAAATAACAATTTAAAGATGGAGAACGCTTGTTCCTTGTTAAACCAGTAGCTGTCGGCCAATTTTCCATTCATACAACACTTGCTATTCAATTTCCCATTAGATGTCCTCCCCTTCACACTTCACAATAGCAAACAACTTGCATCATACCATCCAAACCAAACTGAAACTTTAACCTGTGTAACCAGAAAACAAGAGGATATAATCAGGTTTCCAAGGTCCAAAACACAACCCATCATCATATATACTTCAATGAGATATATGCCAACTCATTTCTAGAAATCAGATTTCATTAGCATAGGAGAAACCTTAATTTGTGAAGTACCGTCAAGTCCACTGTAGTTCAACAATCATAAATAGAATGATACTACTGTTTATTAACGAAGGTGGCTGCAGTTTAACAACCAAAAATGATCTGAGCTCCTGTAGTTTAACGATAAGAAGAAATAGTTCTAATCTGTTACAGTTCAACAATAAAAAATAGACTAGTGCAGTTTAACAATCATCAATAGACTAATACTATTGTTTATTGATGAAGGTGGCTGCAGTTCATTAACCAGAAATAATTCAAGTTGCTACAAATTAACAATCAGAAGTAATATTTCTAATATGCTACAGTTTAACAAGAAAAATAGACTGGTGCAGCTTAACAATCAGAAATAGACTGATACTACTATTTATTGATGAAGGAGGCTACATGTTTAGCAACCAGAGTTAATAAGATCATTATAACAAAGAGAATACAATACCTCTTTTGATAAGATCATCAGCTAATAATTAAATTCATGTCATCTTCATCTCCCTACAAATAAAAGGTTGAAAAAAATAAGAATTAAAGAAAGATTCATCAATATAAAAATATATTGTAAAACTGTTAAATGAATTCAACATAGTACCTAATCTAAATCAACAACATCTCCTCCACAAGCGTTCCCAGCACCATCGATTGTATTGTGATCTTCTAAGATTGTAGCACAAGGTTTCATAGTATGAAGAAGTACCTGCATTGGAAATAATAAAAAGTACAAGCCATGGACCAAGAAATAATCAAACAAGTTTATATATAATAGGAATGTAAGTAAAGAAAGTAGTTTTACTCAAATTAAAATGTCCAAGAATCCAATTTTACATGCATATTACCGCTTCCACCGTACTTACAATAAGCTAGAGCGGTGAAGGCTGATAACTCTATCACTCATGCTAAATGCACTCACTGATGCAACTGTAGAAGCTGGAATGGATAGAATATCCTTGGAAATCTTTTGCAATGTTGGATACTTGAGCTTGATATTCCAATATTTTAAGATATCAAAATTACCGCTCTCTGGTAAGGCATCTTCCTCCAAATAATGGTCCAACTAAAACTTCATATTTACCCTCCTCCTCTTAGTTTTCTTCACTCTACTCCACTTATCATCTAGCTCATCACCATCATTATCTCTGAGAGAACTAGATTGAGTAGTAGTAGTGAACAAATTGTCCTCACTTGACAAAAAACTATCCTCATAGACAGACAAGAGTTCATACAAAGTTGTTTTCACTCTCTGGATCTTCAAATCAGCCCTTTCACCATAAATCTCATTGAAATAAAACTCAACACACTCCAGTTTGTTCTTCGGATCCCAAAATAGCAACTATAGCTAAGACCTCATTGATTGTCCTCCAATACTTATTGAACTTCTCACCCATTTGTTCTGCCATATATTTGATGACTTGTGTATCACTTTGTAACCAAGAATCAAAGTCGTTTGACTTCATAGATTTGACGGAAAAACAAATTTAAAGTGGGGTATCTTTGACCAGAGAATAACTTAATTAATTTGTGAAACTTTTTCAGTTTTTCACAAACTATTGAAGCAAGTGTCCAATCTTCTTAGGCTGGGAGACTGAATTTTAGACATGGATTCAAGCGCTTGATACTAGCAAATACATCTTTATAAGGCAATACAGTTTGAAGCATTAAAAAGGTTGAATTCCATTAAGTTTTACAGTCAAGAGACAGCTTTTTAGCTTCTTCGCCTTTCATTGACTTAACTTTATCCTCAAACATCTCCATTCTTTTTGGAGTGGCTACCCAAAAAAAAGACACAATCAGGGACCCTTTCAATCCCTTCACCAATCACCGACAACCCATCTTGCACAATTAAATTCAGAATGTGTGAGTACACCTCATATGTAAAAATTTACCGTTCAAAAGAAGTTATTCCTCACCCAATCTTGGCTTTCGAATATCTAACATAGCATCATTTGTACTACAATTATCAACAACCACATAAGAGATCTTTTCAGCGATGTTGTACCCATTCAATGTCTCTAACAAAATTTGTGCAAGTGTGTCTTTTGTATATGGGCAAGGCATATAAGTAAACCTATTCCATTGGTAATTCAAATATAAAATCACTAAAACAATCTAAAAACAACTAGTATATAAAGCTAAATGACATGCATTTTTCACCCGTTTTTTGGCACTGGTGGAACGGAGGCCTTAAATTACTGTCCAAAACCCTATTTGCTTACGGTTCTAGATCATAGTTAACGCGGGCGTCACCTAAGATGGAGACGTCTTTAATTGCGGTGAAAACTGTAATTAAAGGTCTTTTTCTGGTCCCGTGTGTCAGGGACTTTACATTACGGTTCGAAGGAAAACCGTAATCTAAAGTGTTTTTTTAAAGTTTTTTTATTACAGAGCTACACAATTGCAATAGAGGGTAGTATTACAGAACTGCAGAATTGCAACAGATATACAAAACTGCACAATTGTAACACACCTAAATCGAATAGCAACAAAAACTCATTCTCTGCGCACAATTGCAACAGATAATAACATCTTTAATTACACCAGAATCGTACAACAACTTTCATTACTAACAGATAATAGTATATGTTAAAACTCAAACACTATAGCAACAAAAGAAATTTTCTACAATACATACAAATCTGTTACAGCAGCTAGCAATTCAGTAAATTCATTTCAGTTTCATGCCACTACACTATATACGAAAAGCTAGATAGTCTACCAATCCATTCTCAAAAATAAGGCTGCCATGCTCTCTCTGGCATGATACAAGTATTTTGCACTGTAAGTCGAGGATTTCGCAAAGTGCTCTTTAATCTGGAACAAGAAAAGGAATGGAACACATAATGAGATTAAGATAAGACACAAAAAATCAGTACAAAGAATTAATACAAGACAACGTTTTGTATTACCTTGTCTTCAAGTTCTCAATGCTGGAAGTACCCCCAGAACTTGTACATGTACCGCATCACGTAGTACCCGCAACTTCTAGAATCCTTTTGGGTAGGGCACTAAATCACCAAAATTCACAAGTGTAAAACAATAAGCAGCACGATTGAAATAAATGAATTACCCAAACCTCGATGTATGTGACTTTGTCATGTCACCAAACTCTCCCTGAGGGGTTTCTTTGTAACAACTGTCACATATTAACAAAAGCGTTAAGCACAATGAACGAGTAAATTAATTTGGTTCAAGAAACCTACAAATAATTAAGAGTAATATAAACTTACATTTTGATTAAGTCTTCATTTTTAAATTCTTTCCACTGCCCTAATGGATCTAGAACGAGCAGAGAAGTAGTGGCGGTGCAGAAGATAAACAAAGCCCAATGGTGGCTACAATTTCAAATACAAAATTAAATGAGGAATGAAGGTAAAAAAGTTAACTAATTAGTATGTAATTTTACATTAGAACTCACATTTGGTGATACGGCATTAGCAAAATAATTTATTCGTTCGATTAGCAACATTGAAGCAATGCTTCATGTATTCACAAAACCTCCCCAGCTCCCTAGTGACTGAGTCGTAAGATAAACGCTCCGGGCACACCACATAAATGGAGGTGATGTTCTTCTTATGACATCTCTGAAGTAGACCTCTATTACATATGTACTATAAAAGTTAGCCAACGCAACTTCATAGGTACTTATTCTATATGATTTTACAGTATAAGGAAAGAACACTTACGTTAGATAAGCTTGAGTTATGTTAATGTTCAAGTAATCTCCACACATCATCTCTGATGTCCCCAAAGTTGATCATCGTGGTCATATCTTCTTTGTAGTGATACAACGACTTTGGAAGCGTCATCATGAAGTTCATGCATTGAGGTGACCTTGCAATGATCTTGTCATAGAGATTGATCTAATGAGGCCCTAAGACTTTAATAAGTTTTTCTAGCACTGCGAACCTACTTGTCGGCGCCCCAGAAGTCCTGGTGTGAGCCCGGGTCACTGGATTCTTACCCTTCACACACAAACAATAATGCATAAGAAGGTAAAGATAATTACAGATTGATTATTATAGTAACATTAAACATCTATCTAGAACATACTCTTGTACTGCGGACAGGCCCCGCCGGCGCACTGATCTCTTCTCTGTGCCGGCATACGCGGCGAGGAAGCTCAAGGATCTATAATGGATTATATTAGACACTAAATGCTATATAATGGATTATATTAGACACTAAATGGTTGTCAAACAGTCTTACCTCATCAGTGACAACAATATAACATGCTGGCCAGGGCAATATGTCTCTCTTCGCTTCAACCAGCGTGCATTTGTTGTCAAACTCCATCGAAAGGTATGCATTCTCAAATCCTTTGATTATCAAGTCCAAGGTCACACGCGCATAGAATGCGGGTAGACGTACGAAATTGATGAGCGTGAGTGGACCTGATGGCAACACTGCCCCATAGGCCACATCTACAGGGTGCCTGTCCAATGGTACTTGGAGACGGCATTTTTTTGCTCCTTTAATAAACATATATATTGCGTGAATTAAATAAGTGCGTCCAATCTAATACTATTTAAAGGACTTTATTTAAGGAGAAAAATAGTGAAACAAAGCTAACCTGGATGTTGGCAAACGGGTACGGGTCAGCGGCCGGAGCACAACTGGACGAGAAAGACTGTAGAGGAAGATCATTTTGCTGCTGAGTAGTCACATGTGTGATCGCATCCAACACTTGCTACAGCCTCTCCTCATAAGCTCGGCGCTTAGCAGCCAATCTCTCCTCGTTAGCTTGACGCTCAACAGCCAATTTCTTCTCATTAGCTTGGCGTTCAACAGCGAACTTATGCTCTACCATTGCCTCGATGTCAGCAATATTCATTTGACCCTTCTTAGTAGATGGTGGGAATACGTGCTTCTAACACACTTCTCCCCTAAATCCTCTAACACGCCCCGGGTGATTCTTCATCCAGCGCGCTTGATTGAGAGGGTCGTCTTGAGAAAGAAGAGCGTGTAAGTCTATTTCTTCTCTCTATGCCGCTTCATACTGTCCAATTGTCAAAGAAGATAGCACTAAATTTAAGATTAACAAACACTTGAGTATATAATTAAATTATTTAACAGCTACTTTTAAACACTTACAATTTGGTTAGCCAGTTGTGTCGTCGCAGCATGAGAAAATATCCTCTGACCTTCTCTAGTCGTTCTCCAGCATCCCAGTAGGTACATCTGCACCCTACTCGCCTCAGAGACATCCTCGATCGGGCATTCACCACCATTCTCATTCCTCCGTGTCAGCAAACCAACTTCTTTGAGTTCTTTCCATTGATCGAGGCTGCCCACATATCCCCTTCGTCCCATGGTGGGGGGGGGGGGGGGGGGGGGTAAGATTCGCTTCAACACGGTTTTGCCGTGCTTGTTCTTTCTTTGCGGTTAAGACAGTACAATAGAAATTAATTAGAAAATTAGGGATAAAACATTATGAGCATTAATTCAGAAAAGAGTACACACAAACATACCCTGAACTCGGGGGTGGAGTGGTGCTCAGCGAATTCCTTCCACTCCTCTTTGGTGATCACGCCGTTGTACATGACATACTGCTGAGGCTTGCGTGGGGGCACCCTAGTGATCCAGTTCTCCACCAAGTAGTGGCGGAATGATTTAACTTTGCTGCCTACCGTAGAAAGAACGGTCTTCTTCACTTCTTCTAGGATCTTGTACCGTTCTTGCACCTTCTTCCAGATGGTCTCCTTAACTTCTCTCGGGACTTGTGGCCATGTGTGGTTGATGGAGCAATGTGATCTGGATAGAGTCTCTAGCATACTAGCGAACTCTAACCTGCTGCCCCCACAATACCTCCCATACCGGTCCTAGACAAGATTGATCTATCCGGTTTCTACAGCTTCAGCCCACGGATCGGGCCTCTACCTTTAGGTCTCTGAGTAGCACTCGTAGAAGGTGCACTCATGGAAGGGGCAGTAGTAGCGCCGGCTGTAGAAGGGCCAGCAGCAAGAGGGCTAGCGGTAGAAGGGCCCGCGATAGAAGGGGCACTGGTAGAAGGAACCGGTACCATTTGCTGATCATTTTCTAACTCGTCGCAAAATAACTTGAACTCTTTAGCCATGCCTGTAAGAATTGAAACAAAATTAAGCATTAGATAATGACACAAAAAAATACATGGAATTCAATGGTAATAACTTACAAATGACAAGCAACAAATAAAAGATTGTTAATTACTTATAAATTTTAATGGTAATAACTTACATACACCATTATCTCTCAATCCTCATTCCTTCGTTATGGTCTGATCGTATATACTCACGATGACCAGTAACTTCAGCCTCTTCCAATGAAATAGGAACAGTTGGAGGTTCATCTTCTACGTCATACTCATCCTCATCAACTACACCATCTACACCAATTATTCCTCTTCTCCCTTTAAGCACCACAGACCATCTAGGATTGCAGGGATCAGTTACAAAAAATATCTTCTTAACCTTCGTCCCAACAACGAATGGCTCAACCGTGGGAGTAGCTCTAGACAGTTCAACCAGTTTCATACCATGCTCCTCCTCAGGGTAGCCATGATTGTTGTCAACCCATTTACACCGGAAAACACACATTTCATAGTTGTTGTAGTCCAATACCCAGATGTCTTGTATAACACTGAAATATGATTGTTTTACTAAGACTGGACTGTGACCCACACCACTAATGTCATATAAGTCTTGATAAGCTTCAAGCTCTACGCCACTGTTTTGATTCGTTGACTTGCGATCCTGACACTCGTTGAAAAAGGTGAATCTATTGACATCGTACCCCTCATAAGAAATTACATCCAGATTTGGTCCAAATGCAATTACTTTAATCAGTTCAGGCACATTCGTAGACTGATCGGACAACACTCTGTCTCTGAACCATCTGACAAATGTCCTATTCTGCTCATTTTGTAGTCTAACGTCACTCATGTCTGGATATTGTGCTCTTAAAACGCACAAGTGTTCATCAAAGTACAGTTTGACATCTTCAAGATGACTTAGCACAACTAAATGAGCTTTGTTAAGAGTGTCTATATCAATTCTTTTCAATTTCCGTCCAAGCGTGCCAACACCCTTCAATCTACCCTCGTGTCTAGAATGTGGAAGTCCAATGGTATCGACACCTTCTAGGTAATTGGTACAGAAGTCTACAACTTCCTCTGTGACAATGCCTTCTATAATACTGCCCTCTGGGTGACAACGGTTCTTCATTTTCTTCTTCAGGACACCCATGTACCTTTCGAACGGATACATGTAGCGAAGGTACAAAGGACCACACATCAGAATCTCTCTTACAAGATGCACGAGGAGATGTATCATTATATCGAAGAACGAGGGAGGAAAATACATCTCCAGCTGGCACATTGTCACAATAGGATCCTTTTGTAGTTTAGTCAGAGTGTCCGCATCAAGAACCTTAGACGAAATGGTTTTGAGGAACACACTGACATTTGTGATTGTGTGTCAGATAGCATCAGGCAAGATCCCACACAATGCAATTGACAAAAATTCTTGAACTAGGACATGATAATCGTGAGATTTCATTCCTACTAATTTCAAATCTGTCATGGACACTAGGCTTCTTATGTTTGAGGAGTATCGTAAAGGCACCTTGATGTTGTAAAGGGTATTTCATAGACTATGTTTCTCTTCTTTAGACAGAGTATGACAGGTAGGAGGCAAAATATGTGTTTTCCACGTTCTTGCGGGCCAAGCTCTGTGCGTATGCCCAACTCAATTAAATATTTCCTTCATTTCAAATGATCCTTTGTCTTTCCTTTTATGTTCAAAAGGGTGCTAATGATACTTTCGCCCACGTTCTTCTCAACATGCATCCCATCAATACAATGTCTAACCTCTAGATGCTGCCAGTACTAGAGTTCCCAAAATATTGATTTCTTTTTCCACACACTTTTTTCACCACTTTTGGTTGGCGACCCAAAGTTGTTGACAATATTATCCACCTTTGTGTAAATCTCTGTACCTGTCAAAGGTTGGCACGCCACGCTGTGATTAGTTTTCCTATTGAACTCTTTCGCCATCTTTAGGTACTTATGTCCTTTTGGAAGCATTTTTCGGTGGCCCATGTACACATTTTTGCCACTATGTTTCAAGCGAATGCTACAAGTGTTCTCACCACATATCGGACACGCCAACACCCCCTTGATTGAATAGCCTGAAAGATTACCATAGGCAGGGAAGTCATTGATTGTGCAGTACAATATAGCACGCAAATTGAAGTCATCTTTGCTGTATGAGTCGTAAACCGTAGCCCCTTCATTCCACAAGAGTTGTTTATCCTCTATCAAAGGTTGTAGGAATACATTAATTTTGTTGCCCGGTTGCTTCGGACCCGATATTAACAGAGACAACAAGATGTGTCTTGATTTCATGCATAACCACGGCGGTAGATTGTAAATAACCAAAAGCACAGGCCAGGTACTGTGTATGCTACTCAAAGTACCGTAAGGGTTCATCCCATCCGTGCACAAGCCTAGCCTTGGGTTTCTCGGTTTGTTACCAAAATCAGGAAATTTTATGTCTATGTTTCTCGACTATGGTGCATCAGCGGGATGTCTCAATCTTCCATCCTTCTTCCTGTGAACTGAATGCCACCTAAGATTCTTTGTGTCTTTCTCAACAGAGAACAAATGTCTGAACCTTGGAATGATGGGCAGGTACCACAGTACCTTAGCCAGTGAACCTTTCTTACTACCGCTGATGTCAGTTTGTTGTTTCTTCAGCTATCGTGACTCTCCACATGCTGAACAGCTTTCAGCAAATTCATCCGATTTCCAAAACAACATGCAACCATTTCGATAAGCATGAATTTTCTGGTACTCCATACCCATTGGGCACATCAATTTTTTGGCTGAGTACGTAGTCGTTGGTAAAATGTTGTCCACCGGAAGAATGTTTTTCAATAGTTCCAAGAGGGCAGTGAAACTTACGTCGCTCCAGCCATATTTTGTTTTCAAGTTGAATAGCTTTAGGACGACACTCAACTTGCTTAACTTTGTAGGGTCACACCCGGGGTACAGTGGTGTTTCGGATGAATCCAACAAATTTTCATACTTGTCTGGCGTTGCAAACGAGAAATTTGACCTATTAAATACTAAGAAATAATCTTAGAAAATAATAAATCAGAAAACCGTCAGGTTGCAAAAATCCCTGGTTATTGTAGTAGAGTTTATGGGAACCAGGTATCGAACCGTGGGACTATGCGAAAATTATCTAGACTTAGCAAAGGTAGTAAATTGAGGGGGAATTTGTTTGTTTTTAAACTGTAAATTATAATAAAGAAAACACGAATTTAATTAACAACTAAAAATTTAAATAACAGAATATTAAAAGGTGGTTTGAAAATATGAGAGAACGGACCCTGGGTTCAGGTTTCACTCGTTTGATTAATTATGCTACTCTACCGGTTTAATTAAGAATAATTTGGCAAAATTCCTTTTAAAGTCTTCAGATTTAAATCCTAAATCCTAATGACCTCGTTTACCAGAACATGCAAGGTTTGATATAAACTCAAGCACAACACATGTAAACGGCTAATTAAAAAGAAATATAATTTGCATCTGAAATACTAGATTTATTCAATCAGAATAAATTTTTCCACAGACATAACAATTAATAGTACCTATCCATTTTTCACAGATCTGATCAAAATAGATTTCGTAAAGCAATTTAATAAACACATGTAATTTATTAAAAAGCGAGAGAATAACATTAATTGTATCAAATTATAATTAATTTTAACCGGTAAAATATATTGCACAATTAAAACAAACTAATAATAACCATCCCCCAGAGTATAAATAATTTAGCCGGACATATTAAATAAATAAACAGAGTCAAGAGTAAAAGAAATCATTTGTTCTAACTCCTGAAGCTGCTTCGTTATTCTAACAGACCGGAATGGATACTGATATGTGAATAATATATGGAGAATGGTTATTTAAAATGGTGGGGCGTGATAGTAGTAATGGTGGTGGTCGGATGTTGTGAAACTTGTGAAATGAATTGTTAAATGAATGTGAGTACGTGAGAGTATGGTTGGGAATGGAAAAAGGGTAATAGTGTAGGTGGGGGATAGAAATAGTGAAAATGAGTTTGTTATTTGTGAATGAATTTGTGAGTGAGTGGATACGTGGGTTTGGAATGAAAGTTTAAGAAAGGAAAAAGGAGAGTGAGTGTGGGGGCGTGCTGAGTGATGGAGTGTGGAGCAGGGTGAGTGAGTGTGATGATCGATGGTTTTGGAGCAGATGAAGCTGGGTTTAAATAGACTGAAAAAAGAGGAAAAAGACAAGGTAATAGACGGGCTGGTAGGTGAGTAAATTGGGGGAGAGATTTCAGTCAGATGGCGACACCGAAAACTCCTAAAGTCTTCCTCTTATTCTGCTCGCGTGCTGGAATCTGCATGCGCGCGCCTACAAATCAGAAAGTCTGCAAACTTTCTTTCCTTTTTGATTTTTTTATTATTTTGTTTTTCTTGTCTTGTCTGCACACACGCAGACTTCAACGTTTTCATTTCTTTCTTTTTTTTTTCTTTCACGCGTTCAAAATTTTGAATTTTTTTTTTAACGAAACACTCACGCGTGATTTTGGATTTTTTTTTTTTACAAACTCACGCGTTGCAACAGTTTTGATTTTAATATTTTTTTTTGCATGTGAACGTTCGCAGACGTTCACAATTTTTTTTTATTTTTTTTCCTTTTGAAAAGCTTCCTTATTTTTGTTATCTTTTAACTGTCCCAGATTCTTCATTTGAGTTCCGATTTGTTCCCGGTTTGCAGCGTTGGAAAGCTCGTGAGGAGAACTATGCATTTCCACCATCATTTCCTGATTTTATCATATAAATTGGCATCAGTTCTTATCTAGAGTATGAGCACAGAAAAACATATAATAAGTGTGAGAAAACGCCTAAATAGTTGCGCATAATAAGAATTTAGCACCTAAAATTATATCAATTTCACACTTATCAGGCGTGTTAGAGTGATTTCGTTCCACATCTTTGAGCATTGTCTCAATGTCATCGTCAAAGAAATTTGGCTCAACGTCAACTGTAGCGTCTTCCGGATCACCCGCAACAGTATCATCTCCGAGTTTTGTTTTGTGTTTGCCTAACCATTATCTCCTTCGTCAGGCTTAATAACATCGAACACACTTTGGCCATGCCATCGGATTATGTCTTGGAAATCCTTTATAAAACCGTGGCGGATCAGATGCTCCTTAACAGTTTCCACACCGTGATATCTCAGATTGTTTTGGCAGTCGATACACTGACAAAATATGTATCCCTTGTCTGAAGGTTTCAAATTGTTCGCCAACACCGTGCATAACTTATTGACTCCTTCTAAAAACTTGTCGTCCAACTTTCCGCTGTAAATCCACGAACGTTCCATCTCCTTCTAGCTATTTATATGAAGGCAGCCATTTCATACCGTCACCCATGGCGGAGTCTTTACATTTTTGTATCTTATCAACCTAAATCCATCCATGGGTATTAAATTCCACCGGTGAACGTGTTTTTAATATGTATTTTATGAAAATTTTGGCAGCATTTCCCTACAGTTCTTCAAATGCACAATATTATGATATTAATCAATAATATATGCACTCGATGAACAATAAAGAGATACTGCTGAAATAATCAGTAAACTACATATTAAAAACACATTCACACCCTAGGTGTGAGATTTAACAATCATGGATAGTCCCGACAGGGACTGCCCAAGATATGCCTCTATTAGGTATATCTTGGGCGGATAACTATGTTTGGTATTTGTCAAATACTATATATATATATAAATCTTACTTGATCTAGTAGACGATTAGCCGATACTAAGACAATTGAGGTCGGAAGCCAAAATAAAATCGTAGTCCTGATGCATAAACAAAAAAAAAACGACAACATTAGAATTCATAAAAAATCAAAGTTAAAATGCTAGCTAAACCGCGGCAAAAATTCGACAGCATCTCCCCCATATTTCTAACATTTCCAAATCACTTTTATCAACATCAAATTCACACGCACCATCAGAATTACTTATAAACTAATTTTATATTTTAAAACTACACTACTATGTATTAATTGTAAAACTAAATGCTAAGAATAGCCAAATCAAATTTACTCTTCAAGCAATAAACAAAGAAATATCACTACAACAGTTTACAGTGTGGTTTGCTAAATTACCGTTAGTAAGCAGCAAAGTTGGCAATTAGTGCATAAATCATCCCATAAACTAGGTTCCAATTAACTGTGAATCTGGGCACAAATATATGAACAAGGTTAGAACATTTGCCATTACACTCTCAGGAATCGACAGAAACGACGTTAGAACTAGGAATCGGCATATATATGAACAACGTTAGAACTAGGAATAATCGACAGAAATCGCATACCCAGTACGCGTTAGAGTCAACGACGACGACCAGTGGTAGTTGGGTGGTGACCGGTGGCGATGGGAGTTACAAAGGTGGCGGGAGCGACGACGGTGATGGGCGTTACTAAGGTGACGGAAGTGAGGAGGCGATTTCAACAAGGAAGTAGCGCGAAAGAGAATTGTTAGAGGTTACTGTAAGTGTGCAGAGTAAACGGGCAAATTTTCTAGTTAAAAGGACTTTAGATTACGGTTATCAGTGAACCGTAATCTAAAGTCCGTTGACCGTCAAAGCGCACGTCTACATAGGGACTTTAAATTACGGTTTACTGATAACCGTGACACTGGTGAAACGGAAGCCTTTAATTACGGTCCAAAACCGTGTATAATTACGGTTCTGGACCGTAATCTACGCGGGCGTCATTAAAGATGGCGACGTCTTTAATTACGGTTTAAAACCGTAATTAAAGGCCCTTTTCCATCCCGCGTGTCCATTGACTTTACATTACGGTTATTGGTAAAACCGTAATGTAAAGTGTAGACTTTAGATACGGTTTTAACAATAACCGTAATGTAAAGTCTTTGGCGCGGCGCCCAAAGGACTTTAGATTACGGTTATTGTTAAAACCGTAATCTAAAGTGTAATTTTTTTTATTATTTTTTTTACAGCTACACAATTGCAACAGAGCCAGAATTATAACAGATAAGCAACAGAGGGCATCAGACCAACAGATGTGCAGAAACTGCACAATTGAAACACCTGAATCAAATAGCAACAACACAAATTCATTCTCTGCGCACAATTGCAACAGAGATAACATCTAATATACACCAGATCGAAAATCTGTTACAGCTGAATCTGTTACAGAACAAAAAATATTCAATACAGCAGAATCTGTTACAGCAGCTAGCAATTCATTACAAAAAATATTCAATACAGCAGAATCTGTTACAGCAGCAGCAGCTAGCAGAATCAGAGGGCTACAAAGGTAGCAGTGTAACCATTACATGGTAGATACAGCTAGGATGACTCCCAGCAAGAAATAGCATAAAACAGAAGCATAAAACAGTACAAAAACGGTGCAGAAAACTGTGAAAAACAAAATCTATCATAGCAGCATCAGAGCTAGCATATGTCTAGTCTACCACTCCATTCTCATAAATATGGCTGACATGCTCTCTCTGACATGATACCAGTCGTTTGGGCTGTAAGTCGAGAATTTGGCAAAATACTCTTTAATCTGGAACAAGAAAAGGAATGGAACACATAATGAGATTAAGATAAAGACACAAAAAATCTGTCGAAAGAATTAAATACAAGACACAGCGTATTACCTTGTCTTTATCATTCTTAAAATGGGAAGTACCCGCAGAACTCGTACATATACCGCATCACGTAGTACCCGCAACTCCTAGAATCCTTTTGGGTAGGGCACTAAATCACCAAAATTCACAAATGTAAAACAATTGTACAAAGATAATAGCAGCACGAATGAAATACATGAATTACCAAACCTTGATGTAATCGACGGTCAAATCACCAAACTCTCCCTGAGGGGTTTTTGTAACAACTGTTACATATATTAACAAAAGCGTTTAGCAAAATGAACAAGTACATTAATTTTGGTTCAAAAAACTTACAAACAATTAAATAGTAATAAAAACTTACTCTTTGATTAAGTCTTCAGTGTTGAATTCTGTCCACTGCCCTAGTGGATCTAGAACGAGCAGAGTAGCGGTGGCAGCGCAGAATATAAACAAAGCCCAGTGGTGGCTACAATGTCAAATACAAAATGAAATGAGAAATGAAGGTAAAAAAGTTAGCTAATTAGTATGTAATTTTATATCAGAACTCACGTTTGGTGATACGGCATTAGAATGAATAATTTATTCTGTCGATCAGCAACATGAAGCAATGATCATGTATTCACAAAACCTCCCCGGGTCCCTAGTGACTGAGTCGTACGATAAACGCTCCGGGCACACCGCAGTAATGGAGGTGATGTCTTCTCAGCACATCTCTCAAGCAGACCTCTATTATATCACATGTACTATAAAAAGTTAGCCAATGCAACTTCATAGATACTTATTCTATATGTTTTTACAGTATGAGGAAAGAACACTTACTTTAGATAAGCTTGAATAATGTTAATGTTCAGGTAATCTCCACACATCATCTCTCTGATGTCCCCAAAGTTGATCGCCGTGGTCATATCTTCTTCGTAGTGAAACATCGACTTTGGAAGCGTCATCATGAAGTTGATAGTTTGAGTGACTTCAAAATGATCTTGTCGTAGAGATTCATCTGACGAGGCCCCAAAACATTAACAAGTTTTTGTGGCAGTGAGAACTTATTTTTAGGCGCCAAGTCCTGGTGCGACCCCGGACGGGCGCTGGATTCTTACTTTCGCACCCCGACTCACTGGATTCTTACCCTTCACACACAAACAGTAAAGCATAAATGTAAAGATAATTACTAATTGATTATTATAGTAACATTAAACATTTATCTAGAACATACCCTTGTACTTCTGACAGGATTCGCCGGCGCGCTGATCTCTTCTTCTCTGGGCCGGGATACGCGGCGAGGAAGCTCAGGGATCTCAGGATTCGCCGGCGCGCTGATCTCTTCTTCTCTGGGCCGGGATACGCGGCGAGGAAGCTCAGGGATCTATAATAGATTATATTAGACACTTAATGCTAAATAATGCATTTTATTAGATACTAAATGGTTGTCAAACAGTCTTACCTCATCGGTGACAACAATATAACATGCTGGCCAGGGCAATATGTCTCCCTTCGCTTCAATCAGCGTGCATTTGTTGTCAAACGCCATTGGAAGGTATGCATGCTCAAATCCATCAATTATCAGGTCCAAGGTCACACGCGCGTAGAATGGGGGTAGACGTACGAAACTGATGAGCGTGAGTGGACCTGATGGCAACACCGTCCCGTAGGCCACATCTACAGGGTGCCCTTCTAATGGTATTTGGAGACGCATTTTTTTTGCTCCTTTAATAAACAGAGATAATACGTGAAATAAATAAGTGAGTCCAATCTAATACTATTTAAATGACTTTATTTTAGGAGAAAAATAGTTAAACAAAGCTAACCTGGATGTTGGCAAACGGGTACGGGTCAGCGGCCGGAGCACAACTAGACGAGGAAGAGTCGAGGAGGATCATGCTGCTGCTGAGTAGTCGCATGTGTGATCAAATTCAACGCTTCCTGCAGCCTCTCCTCGATAGCCCGGCGCTCAGCAGCCTGTTTCTCCTCATTAGCTTGGCGCTCAGCAGCGAACTTACGCTCTACCATCGCCTCGACTTCAGCAGCACTCATCTGACCCTTCCTAGCAGATGGCGGGAATACGTGCTTCTGACGTACTTCTCCCCCAAATCCTCTAACACGCCCCGGGTGATCCTTCTTCCCAAGTATTTGATTGAGAGCGTCGTCTTGAGAAGGAGGAGCGTGTATGTCTACTTCTCCTCTCTGTGCCGCTTCATACTGTCCAATTGTCAAAGAAGTTAACACTAAATTTAAGATCAACAAACACTTGAGTATATAAGTAAATTATTTAACAGCTACTTTCAAATACTTACAATTTGGTTAGCCAGTTGTTCCGTCGCAGCATGAGGAAATATCCTCTGACCTTCGCTGGTCGTTTTCTGGCGTCCCAGTATGAACATCTGCACCCTCCTCGCCTCAGAGACATCCTCGATCGGGCATTCACTTCCATCCTCGTTCCTCTGTGTCAACAAACCAGCTTCTTTCTACATGTCGAGGCTGCCCACATATCCCCTTCGTCCCATGGTGTGGGGGGTAGAGATTAGCTTCACGGTTTTGCCGTGCTTGTTCTTGTCTTTACTGTTAAGAAAGTACAACAGAAAATTAATTAGAAAATCAGGGATAAAGCATTATGAGCATTAATTCAGAAAAGAGTACACACAAACATACCCTGAACTCGGGGGTGGAGTGCCGCTCAACGAACTCCTTCCACTCCTCTTCAGTGATCATGCCGTTGTACACAACATACGGCGGAGGCTCACGTGGGGGCACCCTGTTGATCCATGCTCAACCAAGTAGTGGCGGAATGATTTAGCTTTGCCGGACACCAAAGAAAGAACGGTCTTCTTCACTTCTTCTGGGATCTTGTATCGTTCTTGCACCTTCTTCCAGATGGTCTCCTTAACTTCTTCCGGGACTTGTTTCCATGTGTGGTTGATGCAGCAATGTGATCTGGCCAGAGTCCCTAGCATACTAGCGAACTCTGACCTGCTGCCCCCAATACCTCCCATACTTGTCCCACAGAAGACTGATCTCATCCGGTTTCTGCAGTTTCAACCCACGGGTCGGACCTCTACCTCTGGGTCTCTGAGTAGCACTCGTAGAAGGTGCACTCATGGAAGGGCCAACAGCAGCAGCGGCAGATGTAGATGGGCCAGCAACAGAGTAGCGGCACTGGTAGAAGGAACCGGTACCATTTGCTGCTCATTTTCGAACTCACGGCAATATAAATCGAACTCTTCATCAGCCATGTTGATCAGCCATGCCTGCAAGGATTGAAATAAAATTTGAATTAAATTAAGCATTTCATAATGGTCATATACAAGCAAGAAATAAAAGAGTGTTAATTTCATATAAATTTTATAGTAATAACTTACATACACCATTATCTCTCAACCTACATTCCCTCGTTATGGTCTGATCGTATATACTCACGATGACCTATGACCTCAGCCTCTTCCAATGAAATATGAACAGTTGGAGGTTCATCTTCTGCATCATACTCATCCTCATCAACACAACCATCCACACCAACTATTCCTCTTCTCCCTTTAAGCACAACAGACCATCTAGGATTATAGGGATCAGTTACATAAAATATTTGCTTAACCTTCATCCCAACAACGAATGGCTCAACAGTGGGAGTAGCTCTAGACAGATCAACCAGTTTCATACCATGCTCCTCCTCACGGTAGCCATGATTGTTGTTAACCCAGTTACAGCGGAAAACACACATTTCGTAGCTGTTGTAGTCCAATACCCAGATGTCTTGTATAACACCGAAATATGATTGTTTTACTAAGACTGGACTGTGACCCACAACACCGATGTCATATAAGTTTTGATAAGCTTCAAGCTCTACGCCACTGTTTTGATTCGTTGACTTCTGATCCTGACGTTCTGTGAAAAAGGTGAATCCGTTGACATCGTACCCCTCATAAGAAATTACGTCCAGATTTGGTCCAAATGCAACTACTTTAATCAGTTCAGGCACATTCGTGGACTGATCGGACAAGACTCTGTCTTTGAACCATCTGACAAATGTCCTATTCTGCTCATTTTGTAGTCTAACATCACTCATGTCTGGATATTGTGATCTTAAAACACACAAGTGTTCATCAAAGTATGGTTCGACATTTTCAAGATGACTTAGCACAACTAAATGAGCTTTGTTAAGAGTGTCTATGTCAATTCTTTTCAGTTTCCGTTCAACCGTGCCAACACCCTTCAATCTGCCCTCGTGTCTAGAATGTGGAAGTCCAATGGTATTGACACCTTCTAGGTAATTGGTGCAGAAGTCTACAACTTCCTCTGTGATAGTGCCCTCTATAATACTACCCTCTGGGTGACGACGGTTCTTCATTTTCTTCTTCAGGACACCCATGTACCTTTCGAACGGATACATGTAGCGAAGGTACAAAGGACCACACATCAGAATCTCTCTTACAAGATGCACGAGGAGATGTATCATTATGTCGAAGAACGATGGAGGAAAATACATCTCCAGCTGGCACATTGTCACAATAAGATCCTTTTGTAATTTAGAAAGAGTGTCCACATCAAGAACCTTAGACGAAATGGATTTGAGGAAGACACTGACGTTTGTGATTGTGTGTCTAACAGCATCCGGCAAGATCCCACGTAATGCAATTGGCAAAAATTCTTGAAGTAGGACATGATAATCGTGAGATTTCATTCCTACTAATTTGAAATCTGTCATGGACACGGGTTTCTTATGTTTGAGGAGTAACCTGATGGTACCTTGATGTTGTAAAGGGTACTGCATAGACTATGTTTCTCTTCTTTAGACAGGGTGTGACAGTCAGGAGGCAAGAATGCGCGTTTTCCACGTTCTTGTGGGCCAAGCTCTGTGCGTATGCCCAACTCAATTAAATCTTTTCTTCCTTTCAAATGATCCTTTGTCTTTCCTTTTATGTTCAAAAGGGTGCTAGTTATACTTTCACCCACGTTCTTCTCGACATGCATCCCATCGATACAATGTCTAACCTCCATATGCTACCAGTACTGGAGTTCCCAAAATATTGATTTCTTTTTCCAGATACTTTTTTCACCACTTTAGGTTGGCGGCCCGAAGTTGTTGACAATATTATCCAACTTTTTGTAAATCTTTGTACCTGTCAAAGGCTGGCGCGCCACGCTGTGATCAGTTTTCCCATCGAACTCTTTCGCCATCTTTCGATACTTATGTCCTTTTGGAAGCATTTTTCGGTGGCCCATATACACGTTTTGCCACTATGTTTCAAGCGAATGCTACAAGTGTTTTCACCACAAATCGGACACGCCAACGCCCCCTTGATTGAATAGCCTGAAAGATTACCATAGACGGGGAAATCATTGATTGTGCAGTACAACATAGCACGCAAATTGAAGTCCTCTTTGCTGAATGAGTCATAAACTGTAGCCCCTTCATTCCACAAGATTTGTAGATCCTCTATCAAAGGTTGTAGGAATACATCAATTTTGTTGCCCGGTTGCATTGGACCCGATATTAACAACGACAACAAGACGTGTCTTGGTTTCATGCATAACCACGGCGGTAGATTGTAAATAACCAAAAGCACAGGCCAGGTATTGTGTATGCTACTCAAAGTACCGTAAGGGTTCATCCCATCCGTGCACAAGCCTAGTCTTAGGTTTCTCGGTTCGTTACCAAAATCAGGAAATTTTATGTCTATGTTTCTCCACTGTGGTGCATCAGCGGGATGTCTCAATCTGCCATCCTTTTTCCTGTGAACTAAATGCCACCGAAGATTCCCTATGTCTTTCTCAATGGAGAACAAACGTCTGAACCTTGGAATGATGGGCAGGTACCATAGTACCTTAGCCGGTGAACCTTTCTTACCACCGCTTATGTGAGTTTGTTGTTTCTTATACCGTGACGCTCCACATGCTGAACAGCTTTCAGCAAATTCATCTGATTTCCAAAACATCATGCAACCATTTGGACAAGCATGAATTTTCTGGTACTCCATACCCATTGGGCACATCAGTTTTTTGGCTGAGTACATAGTCGTTGGTAAAACGTTGTCCATCGGAAGAACGTATTTCAATAGTTCCAGGAGGTCAGTGAAACTTATGTCGCTCCAGCCATGTTTTGCTTTCAAGTTGAATAGCTTGAGGACGATACTCAACTTGCTTAACTTTGTAGGGTCACACCCGGGGTACAACGGTGTTTTGAATGAATCCAACAAATTTTCATACTTGTTTGGCGTGTTAGAGTAATGTCGTTCCACATCTTCGAGCATAGTCTCAATGTCATCATCCCAGAAATCTAGCTCAACGTTCGCTGTAACGTCTTCTGGATCACCCGTAACTATATCATCTCCACGTTCTGTTTCTGTGTTTGCCTGACCATTATCCCCTTCGTCAGGCTTAATAACATGCATCGAATGCACTTTGACTATGCCATTGGATTATGTCTTGGAAATCTTTTGTAAAACCACGGCGGATCAGATGTTCCTTAATTGTTTCAACGCCGCGATATCTCAGATTGTTTTGGTAGTCGATACACGGACAAAATATGTATCCCTTGTCTGTAGGTTTCAGATTGTTCGCCAACACCGTGCATAACTTATCAACTCCTTCTAAAAACTTGTCGTCCAAATTTCCGCTGTAAATCCACGAACGTTCCATCTCCTTCTAGCTATTTATATGAAGGCAGCCATTTCATACCGTCACCTGTGGCAGAGTCTTTACACTTTTGTATCTTATCTACCTAAATCCATCCATGAGTATTAAATCCCACCGGTGAACGTGTTTTTAATATGTAATTTATTGAAAATTTCGGCAGCATCTCCCTACAGTTCTTCAAATGCACGATATTATGATATTAATCAATAATATATGCATTCGAAGAACAATAAAGAGATACTGCTGAAATAATCAATAAAGTACATATTAAAAACACATTCACACCCTAGGTGTGAGATTTAACAAGCATGGACAGTCCTGACAGGGACTGCCGAAGATATACCTCTATTAGGTATATCTTGGGTGGATAACTATGTTTGGTAGTTTGTCAAATACTGTATGTATATATGTAAATCTTACCTCTGGTAGACGATTAGCCGATGCAAAGACGGTTGAGGTCGGAAGTCAAAATAAAGTCATAGTCCTGATGCATAAAGGAAAAACGACAACTTTAGAATTCATCAAAAAATCAAGGTTAAAATGCTAGCTAAACCGCGGCAAAAATTCGACAGCATCTCCCCTATATTTCTGATGTTTCCCAATCAGTTTTATCAACGTCAAATTCGCACGCACCATCAAAATTACTTATACTCTAATTTTATATTTATCTAGAAGAAAGGTAAGTTGTATTAACCATAAAGAAATATTTACAAGTACAAGAAATCAACTACAACAAGAATCAGCAAACAAGAATCATAACTTCGAATCTGCTAAGAGATATATCTACCAGACCAAAGGCTCTCAACTAGTTTTATATTTGAAAACTACACTACTATGTATTAATTGTAATACTAAATGCTAAGAATAATTGTAAATACAGCAGTTTACAGTTTGGTTTGCAAAATTACCGTTACTGCACCGAAGTGGGCAAGTAGTGCAGAAATCAGCCCACGAACTAGGTTGCAATTAACTGTGAATCTGGGCACAAATATATGAACAAGGTTAGAACATTTGCCATTACACTCTCATGATTCGACAGAAACAAGGTTAGAACTAGCAATCGACATGCATATGAACAAAGTTAGAAAAAACGACAATTGATCGACCGCGCGCATACCCAGTACACGATAGAGACGTCGACGGTGACGACCAGTGTACGTAGATGGGTGGTGATCGGCGGCGATGGGAGTGACAAAGGTGGTGGGAGCGATGGCGGCGATGGCCGTTACTAAGGTGACGGAAGAGAGGAGCCGATTTCAGTGAGGAAGATAGCGCGAAAGAGAAGAAGAGTTACTGTAAGTACAGTGTGCAAAGTAAACGGGCAAATGTTGTAGTTAAAAGGACTTTAGATTACGGTTTACATGAAAACCGTAATCTAAAGTCACACTTTAAATGACGGTTCCTAAAGAACCGTAATCTAAAGTGTAACGAAATTAAAAAAATAGCGCGAAAATTATTTGGCCTATGCTGGGTTTCGAATTCAAGATCGATGGTGTTGACTCATGTACCCACGACCATTAAGCCATGAGTCTTATTCGATTAAACATATGTAACACATTAATATAAAGTTATTTTTAATCTAAAATACACTGGTAAAACGACGTCGTTAACTGTAATTTAGATTACGCGCGGCGTCAAAAAATCAAATAATATGGGAAATATTTGGCGTCAGGTCAAAACGACGTCGTTGACCATCAGTCGGAGGTAGGCGCGCCTTTTTTAGGACGGACTTTAGCTGACGGTTATTAGTAAAACCGTAATCTAAAGTCCGTTGACCGTAAAGCGCGCGTCAACACGGGACTTTAGATTACGGTTTCACTAATAACCGTCAGCTAAAGTCCGTCCTAAAAAAGGCGCGCCTACCTCCGATCGATTATTACTTACGGTTAATTCAATAAACATCGTTAATTAATTCTGGCCTTCCTATTAATCACGGTTTCTGTTAAAGCCGTGATTAAACCACCGTCATTAAAGGCTTCCGTTCCACCAGTGTGATCTAAAGTCCGTTGTAAAAAAGGTGCACCTACCTTTGATCGATTATTGCTTATGGTTATTTCTATAAACGTCATTAATTAATTTCAGCCCTCATATTAATCATGGTTTGTGTTTAAGCCGTGATTAATGAGTCGTCATTAAAGGCTTCCGTTCCACCAATGTGGCTTTTTCACCTTCTTTATCGGGTCAGGTGGTCGGGTGAAACGGGCACCTGCCAACCCATTTCCATTGATGAGTGTCCAAATAAGCATGTTTTAGGGGTGTATTTCATATGTTTTATCGACACTTTTCATGCTCATTTCTCCATTCTAGCTAGTTTTCCTTTAGTTTTGTGTTTTATTGGTGTTTTACACAATTATTGTTGAAAAAGGAGGAATAACATAGCTAGGATTAAATTTCACAAAGAGACAAACGCGTGGGCACAAACGGATCTAAAATCGAAGCTATTACAAAGAAGATAGAGCAGTTATTTCTTCACTGTCACAGACCTGCCCAGTAGGGGCGGTCGGCAGTTACGGAGGCCGGAAATGCTCGTTCCGGGGGCCGAAATTGCCTCTGGTCCAGACCGCCCCTACCGTCCGCCCCTATGGGGCGATCGGGTTGAGTTTGCTCGCGTATTTTCTTTTCTGGTCCGGACCACCAAGGCGACTGCCCCTGTGGGACGGTCAGAACGGAATTTTGCCCAGATCTGTGTTTTTAAAAGCAGAAAAAGAAGGAGTGAGGAGGAGATAGAGAGCCACGACCCAGAACGAAGAAAAGAAGAAAGAATAAAAGCAAGAATAAGAAGGGAAAGAAGAGGAAGGACCCCCTCACCATTGAAGCTCTTCTTCAACCTCCCATGGCTATTTTTTCTCCCTTTTCTCATATTTGTGCTCTAATGGAGGCTTAACCTCCCTTGTAGTTCGGGATAAGGATTTTACCCCAAAATCCCTAAAACTCCATTGTTGAATCTTGAACTTGTATTTATGCTTTACTTTAGTCTTTGTGCTTAATGATTAATAACTATTGAGTATTTATGACTCTTAAACTTGTCACTCATGATTTGGGGATTTGTTTAGGGTTTTACCCAATTTGTTATCTATGTGTTGGAATTAGTTGGTTGCCCTTAATCTGTAGATATTAGGCCTTGAGATAGATTCTAGGTTGCCAATTATTCAGGCATTAATGTGGGTTTCTATCAACATGAGGGTTTTCTGAGATAGAAACCTAAATCGTGAGGGCTAAATCAATGTAATTTATCACCAATGGTTCTGAGATAGATTTCATTGCCACTTAGGGGGAACTTGTGCTTAATGCTAGTTAGTGAGGTTAACCCTAGATGGTTGTGAAGGTTAAAATTAACTAAGTAAGATTTGACTCATCTTGGGTTTAGAGGGTCATTATCTATTTTTTTCTTCGTATTTGGTTAGGACTAGTAGATCAAGGTTTGGTTGCTAGTTAAACAAGAGTTTCCGTTGTTCAGCTATGAGTTCAAGAGTCGACAATCGGTAGTAAGGGGAGGACGGGTGCAAAGATCCATCCCAGGCTACATTTATCATATAGTTAGTTTAGTGTTTATTGTTTTTCTTTATTTCTCCAATTACAACCAAAAACCCAAAACCCCCAATTTAAGTTTATGCACTTTTATTTATCTTCTTGCACATTTACTAAGATTATAATTAACTAGATAGTTACAAAGTCCCTGTGGATACGACCTTGTTGTACTATAATGACTAGGTTCACTGTCCATTAGTTCGTAAGATAGTTTCATGACTATCTTGCACAACAACATCCCTACCTGAGATGGTCTTCTAATCACTGCATGACCGACAAGATAATGGTCGAATTCTCCAATTTGTTGTCAGTGCAGCAGTCGGTGGCCTATTGTCGACGGAAGTGTGTGACAACAACTCTTACTCTGCTTGAGTGTGAAGATAATGGATAACATATTCCATAACCCATCAATAGTTTGATAAAGTAGAGACGGATGCGGCCCTTGCAAATTCATTTCCATGGAACAATGGGGATGAACTCTTCGATTTATTCAATTATGCTGCTCAATGTGGTACAAAAACTTAAAAATAAACAAAAGGATAGCCAGCTTAGTAAAAGATTGTTAAAGATGGTGGCATGCATAGAGGATTGGTTTTCCCAAAGTCATAGAAGAAGGTAGAAGAGACCAAAAGAAAACAACAGAGAAAAGGAAAAGAGAAGATCCACATAAAAGGGAGCCATTATACCCAAAATTAAGAAGAAAAAAATGCTTGAATTAAGGAAGAGTGGAACAACCTCTCGCCGAAGAAAGAAATCGATTTCCTATTAGTAGTTTTTACATAAAAATCATTATACTGTTGATATTGCATATGATTCTTGTATATTGACTAATATGCTATTATTTTATGCAATTTTTACTGTTCAAACCCCTAGTCTTTATCACTAATTTTCCATGATATTGTACTTAATTGAAGTTCATTCCTATATCCAAAAGAAACTATCTAAAAACAAGTTAGTTTGATGTTTAAATGACTTAGGATGGATATGTGGGGAATTTAGAATTTTGCGAAGGCAGCTAAATAAATTAAACAACTGACAATAAATTCATATTTATGTGCAGGTAACTCCAAAAGCCTTCCAAGAGTTTGAGATGTGAAAGGTCTTCATTTACTTCGTGAAAATGAAGGAAATTAAAAGATGTCATCAATGAACAAGAGAATAGCCTTGAATTTAACTTATAAATAGGAAAGACTTTGGCAGAGAAAGACATCCACTCATCTTACAATTCCATAATTCGCAGCATTCTCCATGCCTCTCATCCACGCCACAACAACCCTAACTTGTGCAAGGAACATCTCCACCATTCCATCATCTCCATTAACCTCTAGTTCAGCTAATCTGCAAAAATTTGCAATAAAAGCACATCCAGGAGTCTTCTTCTTCCTTATTATGAATTATCATTTGTTCCTTGTTGTCTCTTATGTTAACATGCTAGGCTAGAAGGGATTAACTCCTGGGGATGGCTATTCGTATCTAGACAATTATGCGACTACTTCTACAGGCTTGATTTTAAATGTAATTGGATTGTTCCAGATTATAGTTCAATTTGTGCTTTTTAATAAATCTCATGAATTTCTTAAAAGCCTTGCGAATCTTGTTATTATTTGACCAATGATTAACCGGAAGGTCAATATAATTTGTTAGCCCGTGGAAAACTATTTCTGACTGATTAGGTTTTTCCTTATGTGCGTTATAATTCCTTGTGCTTAATCCGTCTACATGTGTTGTGCTAGTTTCTTGATTTGACCTGGCATGTTCTGGTAGACGAGCTCTTTCGTTGTAGGATTTAGTCCTAAAGAGAAATTTTAAGAATTGGCCAATCCATATCTCTCATCAAGTGGTAAAAGTTTGCATAATCTGCCTAGTAAAGAATATGCTGAACCCGGGATTCCGTCACTCGTTTTATCCACTCGCTTTACTTTTACTTATTAATTTACTTATTTTTTCTATTGAATTTCCTAAAACAAAGAACAACCCCCTGATTTCCAGTTTACTAGCATTAGGCTTTTTTTTTCAAGCCCTGCGGTTCGATACCCGATTGCTCCATTTAATTTACTACTATGACTGGGATTTTTCTACAACCCATAGACTTTTGGTTTATTATTTTATAGGATTATTTCTTACTTCTAGTAGGTCAAAAAATCTAATTTGCAAAATGGTCCAATGTCGGGGGCTTGATTTTTTCTAGTCCTTAGCCTCGGTTGGTCATTGTTTTGTTTCCTATTTTATTTTGGTTGTCAATTGTTTTTATTTTAGTTTATTTAGTTTATTTTGTTTTTAGCAATTTCACTATGTTTATTAGTTTATTGCTTTCTTGTTTTAATGTAGTTATAATTTTAATTTTGTGTTTCGTAGCTTTGTTTATATATATTATTTATTTTTATCTCATTTTGTTTTAGTTGTTTTCTTAATTTTATTTTATTTTATTGTGATTTGTTTTCCGTTATTTCGTTATTTTTGATAGATGGTTTCTCTCTTATTTATTTTAGTTCTTATTTTCTTTAATTTTGTGGTTTTCCTTACCATTTGCATGATAGTTAATGGTACACATGTGCTCAATATCAGAATCTTCACTCAATTGGGATAAGATTTTGGATCCAAAGATCAAGCGTATCTTCCACCTAGCCCAACGGTAGAGAAGGTTTCAAAGACAGATAGAGATGGCAACTCTAGTAAATGATGTACAGGTGATGTGATAGTTTAACAGACCTGAAGCCATACCAAGGAGGAGTCCAGTAGTCCTTCCAACGCTCACGAATGCACTTGCAGGGGAGTGGAAGGCTCTAAAGCCTTCTCACCAGGCAATGACTGTTCGTGAACTGCCTGCTGACACTTTTGATGGCTCTGACCCTGGATCATGTAAATAGATTTCTCATCCACATCCATCAGATCTGGTGTTCTGAAGGTCTCGTGGAGTATGCACGGTTGAGTTCAGTTCCTAATAGCTTATTTGGAGAAGCTGTCAAGTGGTTTTATCGTCTTTCTTCTAGCATCATCACAGCATGAGAACAAATGACTACTAGGTTCTATGATAAATACTATTTTATTTCTACAACTATTGACTTGGTAGCTGCTTTGCTTGCTAAATGAGACGATATGCGAGGCTTGAGACTGGTTTAGGAGATGCTTTGCTAGTGCCCACACCATGGCCAGGACCTAACGTGCATTGCCATGACGTTCTTCCACGGCCCCCTCCACATTCATAATGTTGAGGTAAGATATGCTTAGGGTGGTGACATTTTGAACAGATCCGACACCGATTTCATGGCAGTCATGGAGACCTACATTAGGAGGTTCGTTAGTGGAATATAGAGGGAAGTAGAACCATGACCGTTGGGATTAAGGGCGCTCAGAACTTGAACTCTTTGATGACATATATGGTAGAGACCCAAGCACAACAGTCCACTCTGGTAAGTTCTCTGGTTAAAATTTTTGATGACTTCATGATTAATCAACAATCAGTGCAACTGCTGTAGGTTAAGAAAATAGCTTCCACCTCATCAAACCCACTTTGTTCTCAATGTTGAGGCGATCATGTTTTTTATTTGTGCTCACAACTGGAGGAGATGAGGTAAGTGAAGGAGGCACACTTTGTGGGGTAGGGAAATTGTCAGTAACGTTGGAATAGACACCAACATCCAAATCTCAGGTATGATAATCACAACAATGCTTTGAATTCTAACATTTTGCAGGGTAATGAGCAGGGACCGCCTGGACTCTTCTTCAACCTTACAATCAGATCCGCTCGCAAGGCCAGTTTCAACAAGGCCAAGGTTCATATCAATCAGTTACACCACAACCGCCTGTTAATTCCTCTTCTAATGCAAAAATGGACCAAGTCTGAGAATTGATTGCCTCCATGGCCGCTACCCATAAAGCTCATACAGAGTAATAAAACACTCTGAATCAATCTTTGATGGCACATTAGAAAATTTTGGAGCAATCATTTCAAAGCATGCAACAATAGATGAATAAAATGAGCCAGATACTCATTAACCAACAATAGCAGCAACCACCTGGCACATTCCCATCTCAGCCTTATCAAAATCCAAGGGAAACACCTAAGATGTTGATAGTTTGTGATGATGGTGTACCTCTTGTGGTTTCGATTGAAGATGAAACCAGTTCTGCCATGAGATTGAGGAACGGGAGATAGTTGGATGATCAACAAAAAGAACAAGTAACTAGGGATCAAACTAGTGAAGAGATCGACCCTTCTTCTGTTGATGTACCATCAGGGTCTTCAATTCCTCCCGTGATAGTATCTGATGAGACCCAGGCTCCTGTTCTTCCTACTCCCTCTCCTTCATTACTATTGTTAAGTCTTTTTCTATGTCCGAAACTGCTGATGTTCCTAGGGATGTTGATAATCTACCTTTTCCTGATTGATTAAAAATAAGCATTTGGATGAGCAATTTGCTAAATTCTTGAGCATATTTAAGAAATTAACCATTGGTATTCCATGGCTTGACGCTTTGTAGGAGATTCCCAATTATGCCAAGTTTTTAAAGGAACTCTTGACGGAGAAAAAGAAGAATAAGATCAAGGAGATAATGCAATTGATATAGGAGTATTTTGCTGCTCTCCTCTGAGCACTTCCACCAAAGCAAACAGACCCTAGCATTCCCATCGTCCCTTGTTGTATTGAAGATGTTGATTGGGGCTAGCATCAACATCATGTCGTATGCTACCTTTTTGAAAGTGAGAGTTGGGGAGCTGCACTATGTCCCTTTCAAGCTCCAACTCGCAAATAGATCGTGAATCCAACTAATGAGGATAGTCACAAATTTGGTGGTTGGGATAGGTTGATTCATCTTTTCGGTCACTTTCATAGTTCTGGATATGGATGATAATGTTGAGGTCCCGTTCATCCTCGATCGACCATTCTTGTATACCTCCAAGATCATTATCGACATTCATGAAGGTAGGATCACCTAACGTTACCAAGATGGGACAATTGACTTTGATATGTAGAAGACGATGAAGGGCCACCAGTTCTGCCCATTCAGTTATGTCAGTTAGTTTGGTGACTGATGATATGGTGGCACACCCTAAGTTCTTCCCTGATGCTACAATATATTCTATCAACAAGATAGAGGAACCATGGTATGCTGATTTGGCCAATTATCTTGCTTATAGGCTAGTTCCACTTGACTATAGATACAACCCTAAGAAAGAAATTTCTGTATGAGATTCGTCATTATATCCAGGAGGATCCCTACCTTTTTCAAGTTTTTGCAGATGGCTTAATTTGCAGGTGTCTTCCAGAAGAGGTTTCCAATGTCATCGAGTTCTGTGATTCGCGGGAGGCGGGTGGCCATCATGGACCCACTAGGACTGCTGGCAAGGTATTGGAATCAGGTTTCTAGCCAACTTTTCACAAGGATGTCCATCGCTTTTGTTCCTGATGTGATAAATGTTGGCGAATGAGGAACCTCTCTAGAAGGCATGAGATGCCTATGTAGGGTATTTTGGAAGTTGAACTGTTTGACAATTGAGGTATATATTTCATGGGCCCTTTTCCTTCTTCACAAGGTTACTAGTACATTTCGGTGGCAGTTGACTACATGTCAAAATGGGTAGAAGTAATACCTTGTCAACGTGCCAACTTGAAAACTATGGTAGGATTTTTGAAGAAGCACATGTTCTCTCGCTTCAGTGTCCCAAAAGCTATTATTAGTGATGGTGGCCCCCATTTTTGCAATAGGAGTATCTATGCACTTATGACAAAATATGGAGTGTGGCATAAGGTTGCTTTTCCCTACCATCCTCAGACAAATGAGCAAGCTGAAGTTTCTAATTGAGAGTTGAAATGGATCCTCCAAAAATAGTGAACTCTTTGAGGAAATACAAGGCACTAAAGCTAGATGATGCTCTTTGGGCTTGTAGGACAGGTTACATGACTCCCATTAGGATGTCTCCTTTTAGGCTGGTTTATGGGAAATCTTGTCATTTGTCTGTTGAGTTGGAACACAAGGCATACTAAGCGATTAAAGCCTTGAATTTCAATGTGCTCGCTACTGCTAAGAAATGGAAATTTCAGCTCTCTGAGCTATAGGAGCTAAGGAACCAAGCTTATGGCAGTGCAAAAATTTATAAAGCGCGTACCAAGAAGCTCCATGATTAGATGGTCAAGAAAAGGGACTTCAAAGTTGGAGGTTGGGTGTTGCTCTACAATTCAAGTTTGAAGCTTTTTCCTGGGAAGCTTAAAGTCCCACTAGGCTGGTCCATTGAAAGTAGTTGGTATAACTTCTTTCGGGGCCTACGAGCTCCCGAATAAAAATGGTAAAGTTTTCAAAGTCAATGGGGCCCGATTGAAGAAGTATGTTGGTATTGGTGATGCTAACCTTGATTTGTTTATAATTTCTTTTGTATAGGTTCAACACGATGCCCTGGGTGCTACTGTCTTCCCGGCATAGAAGGAAAAGAAGAAGAAGATTCCATGGAGGCTCAGGCATAAATTTAGGAAGATGTGCGACCTTGCTTTGGGAAGTTGTGGGCACCCTACCCATTCTTCTTCTTCTCTTTGAATCCGCTTGCATACGTCTAGCTAGAGACTCTAAATCTAGGCAGCTGGTGGGAGGTGACCGACCGGTCGACCAACGATCATATAGAGAGATGATTGGTTCTCTACTATATTTGACAACTAGTAGACCTGACATTATGTATAGTGTTTGCTTATGTGCCAGGTTTCAAACAGATCCAAGAGAAAGTCACCTCACAGCTGTAAAAAGAATCCTGTGTTACTTAAAAGGAACCATGAATCTTTATCTCTTTTATCCTAAGTTCACAAACTGTAACGTTGTAGGATTTTCAGATGCAGACTATGGAGGATCTATCACTGATAGAAAGAGCACATCGGGGACAACACTCTTCGTTGGGTCTTGCCTGATTGCATGGGGATCAAAGAAACAACAAAGTGTTGCAATCTCAACAACTGAATCTGAATACATTGTTGTGGCAAGCTGTTGTGCTCAACTCCTATGGCTTAAACAATAAATTGGTGATTATAGCGTCAAAACAGGTACTTTACCAATTATGTGTGATAATACAAGTGCCATCTCTATTTTCGAAAATCCTGTGCATCATTCTCGTACCAAACATATTGACATTAGACATCACTTTCTTAGAGATTGTTGTGAAAAAGAATTAGTTGGTTTAAAGTATATTTCTACTGAGGACCAACTAGCTGACATCTTTACTAAGCCATTAAGTAGAGAAAGGTTTACTAAGATTGTTCATGATCTTGGAATGATATTCATTGATCACATTTAAACTGTCTTTTATTTCCCATGATATGTCACCGACATGTGAGTAACACCTGTTATATTGTCGTTCAGTAGTCAATGATCAGTTTAATGCATATAAATTATGTCAAACGGCTACTTGAAACAGATTTGTCATTTTCCACAACAAGTGAGATTAGCTTAGAGAAGGTCCAACAGATAGAAATGGGAAAACTTCTCAACGGATCGCTGACAACCGTCACGACCGCTGCCCATTATGAATAGTACCGTTAGGACATGTCAGCGAGCGGACGAGGAGCGGTTGTCGATCGTTACTCGATATCTATAAAAGGGCGACAAGAGTTCCTCTCTTGTCACACTATTGCCCTCATTCTCTCTAAACTCTCAGAGCACTCAAACAATTCTCTTCTCTCTTACATCACTCTTATGAGATCAGTACAAAGAACCCTTGCCTCACAGCCGCTAAAAGAACAACCCGATCGAAAAGTCTTAAACTCCAGTACAAATCCTCTAAACAAAATGGCACCCAAAACTGTTCTTCGATCAAAGGCTAAGGAAATTCTCAAGGAAGCTTCCTCACACCAAGTGGCCGACATACAGCAGACCAAATCTCTAGCTCATCTGACCAAAGAAGAGGAAGATCAACTCGTGGTCAAAGTAGTACAAGAAGGCGAACTACAAGCGAATGAGGTAGAGTACATAAGAACTCATATTCCTAAAACCTACTACCTCATAGAATCCGGCACCTTCAAACCTACTATTCTTCCTAACCCTGCTCCCACAGAAAATCCAAAAATGTCTTCTCCTGCTCCTTCACCAAAAATCACCAAAATCACCACAAAGCAATCCAAAAGCAAATCCAAGAACCATTCCACCGCTATAACTGGTTGCGTGACACGCACATCAAAGCGTACTCAAAAGCCAACAGCCCCACAAAAATCTCACTCTACCCCAGAAGAGGCCACACGATGACTGCACTTCTCCGATGAAGAAGAAGCAACTATCTCAGCTGAAATCATGGCAGCTGTGCAACAACTGGTAGAAGAAGAGGCTCAACATGATGAACTAGCGTAAAAAGATGCTTCAGTAGAGGAGATACACCAACTGTAACACCCCTACCACTAATCCAACCATTTACTCCTAATCATTCTCAATTACCAACATCAAAGCAGCGGAAATCAAACTACCAACGGGGGGTATTACAATGCCGTTAGTCACCCACGTGACTAACAAGGCCAAATCCAATACAACAATTCAAATACAATATCGGTCTGATGGATTATTATACCGAGTACTCTACGCCAACAATACATTCCATTCCTTAATCAAATCTCAAATCAATTCAAACTTCATTTCCATAATAAACAAATACAACCTCAATTATGTTCTATACCGAGTATCTACAATTCTCAAGTCTGCCGATGACAATTCGGTCTTACAATTCCACAATACAAACAAATACAACTTCTTAAACAACTACCCATGCTTACATAGCAACCCCGCCCTACACTCAGATGGTAACCAGCACCAATGTACCTGGAAAATAAAAACGGTGCCCCTAGGGGCTCAACAAATTGCTGCATATGAAATTCACATACCCCGCGTGCTAACGGGGGTACGCCGACTACTTTGTCGAGAGCATGAGATTCATTTTAGTTCAATCATCATGCAAGACAGCTATATATTATATATGTACACTAGAACAAGTACTCAACATTCAAACAATGAATACAATCACACTAACACAATAAGTTTGTTAGTTAGTATTACTTACTCTTACGCCTTGAGGGTTTCTACCTCACTATGCCTTTGTTCCTTACTCATCATCTTACCCATTCTCTTGGGTTACTCTTACTCTCGATCTCAATCAAGTTCTACAATACTCATTCTCTATCCTCAACTCTCAAGTTCTCAATTCTCAACTCAATGCTCAATTCACAAGTTACCAACTCAAATCTCAACTCTCAAAATCAATTCTCAAATCTCATCATCAAATTCTCAAACTCAATCTCAATTCTAAATTCTCAAATCAAGTTCTCAAATCAAGTTCTCAATCAAATTCTCAAATTCTCGAATTCTTGAAGGCATCTTTTAAGTCATTGCCCATGACCTCCGGGCAGAGTCATACACAAGGCTCACCACCGGGTTTACAATCAAACGAAACTATACACCTAGTTCCTCAAATTCTCAAGGTCCATTTTTCTACCAGACTATTCAGATTCCCAACACTCCTCTCTCGGAGCTATATTTGAAATCACATGGATTAGCCTAGAAGTATCTCTTTCGATACCCTCTAATAGCTTAGGGAATTTCCAATGTCTAGTATTCTCAGATTCAAGGGTTCCCCCAACGTATCGAATACTCTCATGTTTGGGACATTGTTCATATTAGTCGGATCCTCTCATTGTGGGTCGACTATCTTTCTAAAGGGTTTGGTGATCCCTTACCATTCTTTACTTCTCTCAAGGTTCATGTCTCGAACAATTTTCAATCCTCTAAATAGAGGTTCCTTATATACTTCCACTATTAATTGTTTTGTGGATTAAATTAATTCGGTTCTCTAACCGTTATCGGGAGTTTACTAATCCCGTACACTCTCTCACATTCTAGTGAGTTCATAGGTTTGCGTTATCGTTTCTTGGTTTGATAGTTTTAGTGTGTTTCCACGTTTTCATTAATTCGCAACATGACTCTTTCTACGAGTCACTAATCAAACAACACTCACTTAAGAGTCGATCTCTAACACTAAGATAGATTACACAATCATTCAAGTATGTTAGTTCATACATCATGCATCAATACAAATATATCAAGCAATGAATCGTTTTCATGCTTTTATCTTGATTAAGCCGACACACAAGCACACAAATCAACGTAGCACGGTTAGCATACAGGGCATGAGAAAATCATACCTTACACCTTGGTTTAACTTTTACCGTGTCACCTCACATTGCTTGGTTCACACACGATGATCTGATAATGTTTCAAACATTGCTATTAATACCAAGCTCATACGGTACGTAAATAATTACTACTCCCGTACTTACCCCGTTATCTCGGTTTTACTTTTGTCAATTTAAGCTCTTACTTCTCACTCGCTTCTAGCACTTGTTTATACTTCTTAGGACCTTTACAAGTCACCAAACAACTCCTAAGCATCATCTAAAACCATTACCAATCAATACCCCATCATTTAGGCACTTTAAAACACTCACGGTCAATTTCTGGGGGTGGTCCGAGACTTGGTCCTTACCCTAAGTCCCGGATCAATTCATGATCTAACTCTCGGCTAAAAAAAACATGTGGTCCGGGACCTTGTACCGTGGCCAAGTCCCGGACCAAGGGTGGTTCTACACTCTCGGCCTTATTTTGGGTGTGGTCTAGAACTTTGTCCAAGGACCAAGTCCCGGACCCTGCTAAAACCTGCTACTTATGTAACTTTGTAACTCCAATTCAACGCTTAATCCACACTCAATCTTTCCCTAATCTTTCCACAAGTTTCCTACATGTTTAAACACCTTAAAACATGCTCTAAACCCCTTCAAATCATTGTTTCAATCCTTTCTCAACTTCTTGCCCAAATTCAACAAATTTCCATTCTCACTTTTTACACTTTGCACACTAATGCATTTCTAACTTCTTCTTGATAGTTTACAACCTCCTACCACATTACCAAATCACTTATTGACCATAACCAATTCATCTTAGGCATCCTCCTTTCTAGTTCCCAAAATCTCTTCGTTTCCTTCAAGGCTTTACAACTTAGTTTCTCTCCAAACTTCAAGGCACTAATACACTAACTTGCTACAGATTTTTGCACTCTCTCTCTCAACTATTATATCCACTCAAGGGTGGTTAACTAACCCAAATAAATTCCTTAAAACACCTAGTTCATTTCCTAGGTTGTTCTCACTCATAGCAACACCTAAAACACTTTATTTCCACTAAATTTTTGCCATGACTTACCTGCAATTCTAACATCTCCAAATACATAATTTGTTCACCTAAATCAGTCCAAAACTAGTCATACCCATTAAAGGGTCCTACCAGCACTTAAACCAATCCAAATTCACCAAAATCTCCTCAAACAACAATATCAATATACATATTCAAATCACTTGGCTCTAAGGCCCTTAATTCAAAAAACAATTCACAAACTCCCTCTAACTTCAACCAAGCACACTTCCATCCAGTTTTGGTTCATTCTTTTGGTTTTCCCATTCCCAAAAATTCTAAAACATTAGGGTAGTAGTTAAGGTAGGTTTCTTAACTTAAATTCTCATGAGCTCCCATTTCAAGTCTCCCCTTATCTTTCTCAATTTCGGTCAAATAGGCAAGATAATTGCCAATGCTCCAACCCAACATTAAATAAGGAAATGAGGTTAAGTAAAAGCACTTAACTCATTAATTAACTCAAGATTACAAGGAAATGCTTAAAACACTAAGATTGGCATTACCTTAGAAACCCTAGAAATGGGTTCTTGCCATGAATCAAAGGAGGAGCTCCAATCCACCATTGGAGACTTAGAAAACAACTTAAAACAAGAAAGGAACAAGGCATTACAAAGGGAAAAAATCGGTCAAGACTAACAAGAGAGGATAAATGAATTTTTCTTGGATATTTTTACCATGAATGGAAGAGGAGACTCCAAGCTTCAAGAAAATGTCATCTTCTTCACAAATGGGGGTATACCCATGGAGGTCAACTATCTCATTTGGAGATTTTAAAAAGAGGGAATTGTAGAGCTTGGTGAGAGGAGTTCAAATATATGATTTATTTTTTATTTGGAGTAGCAATGTGGCTTGGGCAAGAGGAGAATGGTGGAGTAGCCATGGAAGGAGGAGGAGAAATTGTCCAGCAGAGAGGAGAAGAAGAAACCGGCAGAGAAGAAGAAGAGGAGGAAAGAGAAGAGGGAAAAGAGAAATAAGGGAGGAGAGAGAGAGGGAAGTTGCTTTTTGTAACTTTTCCATTTTTGCTTTTCTTCTTTTTTTATTTTCTAGCTAGGTGTGTGTGTGTGTGTGATAGAGGCTTATTTTTGTCTTAAAAACCGGCCCCCACTTATACACATGCTGGAGCGTTTTTCGTCTTTTACAGAAAATGCTCGTTAATTTACCCGGTTTTAGCACTATTCACTAATCGGGCCCGTTTTCCGGATTTTTCTCGTTTCTTTAATTTTAATGGTTCATAAGCTTCCATTAATGTTTAATTATAGTTATTTGGTTGACTATAATTTTTACGGGTTCATTTGACCACTCAAAGTCAAGTTTTCGGGTTTTCTAAAGAAATGTGCGCTAAAACTTTATTAGCATTTTTATTCATTTTATGGATCCGTTTTCTTTGAGAATTGTTCCCGTATATTAATTAGGCATTATTAAGCCTTGGAAATCCATCTAAGACCCTTGTCGAGGTCGTATCCTCCTATGGTCACGTAACGCTTATTTTTGTGTTTTTCACTTTTTAAGCGTTTTCTCTTTTCTTTTGGATTTATTTTCTTTACCAAACTTCTTTAGGCACTATTAGGCCCTCAAATGCCATATTAGAATAATTTAATCACCATAATTAAGTTCGGGGTATTTCACCAACAGACAGCAGCTGACTCAGCGGAAGAGGCGAATCTCATCGCCGTGTTTGGGGAACCACTCATCGACAGATCCCCGACACCTCAACTACAGATTCAGGTTAAAGACAGCGACACATAGTCACAATCACATGTCATACTCACGCACGAAGAGCGTGAGCAAGTAAAGAAGACAAAGGCCAAAAAGAAGATGGTCCTTTCGCCACATGCTGAAGAGCTCGAGGAGCTTTTTCAAGCCAAGAAGGTCGTTGCCAAGTCTCAACCACCTCAACCTCTAAAGCGCCTCAAGAAACTAAAGGAGCTTGAGCCAGCCTTGATCAAGGCTGAGAATGTCAACGACCGATCTTGTCCCGTCTTACCCAAGACGTTGGACATAGAGTGGATGAAAAATATGGGCATGGGAGAGATTGTCGAGCTATTGAAGTTCCAAGGATGGATATACTTCTTCCAGAAGCCTATCCCTGTCTACACAAAGCTGCTCAAAGAACACATGAGACACCTAGGACCTCTCTAAAAAGATGAAGACGATGACTACCTCTTCTCCACAGTTCAAGGCATCCACATCAACATAACGAAGTCCTGGATATGCAAAACCTTCAACTTAAAGCCATAAGGGGTGGTCATTTCCAAGGAGACAACGTGGAATGACCTAGGACACCAAGGTGGGAAAATGGTGACTATGTTCAACAAAGGAGCAGCTATGAAAAATTTTCATGTTGTGGACATGTCCATCTCTGACAGAGTCCTGTACAATATGATCACCCATAATATAACCCCAAGAAATCAACGAACTCACATAGTGAGTGCAAGAGATGTAAGACTTTTGTACGCCCTCAAGACCAAGGAGAAGATTGACCTCCCAGCCATGATTCTTCTCACACTTGATGAAAGCCGACACGTCAACCAAGGGCTAGTACACGGGGGAGTGGTCACCGTGGCACTAAAAGACTTTGGAGTGGACACCGACAGGTTCCACGAGTGCGCACGGACCAGTCAGGACTGCATCTGTTTTGAGATGCTTTCCAAAATGGGAATCAAGACTCGAGGAGATAAGCTCGTGGCTATCCAGAAGCCCACAAAGAGCGAAGATGCAAGGTCAGAACCTAGAACAATGACAAGAGCCTCAGGAATCAAAAGGATGAGAAGTCCCACACCGGTCTACGATAGATTGGGGACCAGTCTGAATACTTCAGCTCGGGACGTTCTTCAGCCTGTAAGAGTAACTCTTACCGCTGTGCAGGATGTCTCCTCTGAACCAAGTGTCCATAATATGGTTCAAGGAGCAATAAATTTTATAGACTCCCACATAGCCTGAGATTTCTTTGTCTCTTAAAGACACGAGTGAAACCACAAGAGTTAGATTTAGGATTAGATTTTTCTTTTCCATCAAATGTATTATTTGCCTTTGACTATCTGTTTCAAAGTAACTTTTGATATCAATGAAAATGCAACTGATTTTGTATACTTTAATGCTTATGATGGGTATGAAATAATTTATTGGACTGGCTGCTTCTTCTTTGATTAAAAATTACAAAAATGATCTGAGATATTTAGTATCATCCATTCCACTAATCCAATCTCGGACCTTGACACCTAAAAAGCCTACAAACATAGCCCACAGACGTAGCACCTCATTTTTTATCACTCACCGATCAGTCGTTGAGCATATCCAAAGTGTCTATTAAACTTGCTCACTCCATTTTCCACTCACACTCAGTCCTTCACATCTCACGAAATGGCTCAAACACCACAAAGCTCATATAGCTCGAATGAGAAAACCATTCACTCCATCATTCGCAAGTTTATGGCCACTAAACATCCAAAGAAATACGTCGCCCAAGGCTATGTTCAACCAGACTCCGACTCCCTTACAGCTTGGTCTATCACCTTAAGTGTCACTCTATCACATACACGTTCTCCACACTGCATGGAGTTCACAATAGATTATGATGAGTCCGACCTTTCCACCACAGTTGAATCACCTTTGATCAATCCTACCAAAAGACCATCTTGGATCAAAGCTTCTTTCTCGGAGGATTATCCCTTTGGCCCAGAAGATTATGAATGGGATACCCGAACCCGTCACTCCATCTAGATTATCTTGATCATGTTTGGTATTTTCTACTCTATGGAATGTCATGGCCTTTACAACATCTTACATCGTGTAGTTGCTCCCTATTTTGCTGTATGAAAAAAGGGGAAAGAAAAAGTATATGTACTTGTGATGTACTTGTGAGACTATGTCCATCGTTCTTGTATTATGTATCATCTGAATGAAAACTTTATCTACTTTCTTCATAGTATAACATAAAAGTTGTCGGGGGATCTCTCATTTTTAGAATTGCCAAGTACATATAAGTGTATAGGTTGCCATCATCAAAAAGGGGGAAATTGTTAAGGCAAGATCATTTAGTTTTGATGATAGCAAACCTTGTATTGTCTATCTAATGCGTTTGTCAAGATTCATGATTCAGATAGACAGGTGAGTAAGTGGCATAGCACGCAAGGTTGCAAGCGCACTTATGTCATGAGTGGCTTAGCACGCAAGGTTGCAAGCGCGCTCAATCCATGACATGTGCCCAACCAGTCGGGCACCTGTCTACGAGAGCTCCGTAGAACTTCTAGCATAGACAACCAGTCATACACCGCACGAAGATGTCTCTCATGCTTAAAGATGAAAAACAAATACGAAAGACTACAAAGGATCGACACATTCAGTTAAGACACATACATCCACATGAGCAACTTGATTCAAGACAAGCTCGCGAAAAAAGGAGAAGTTCATTAATGCACAAGATAATAAAGCTATAAATGAACATCATTATATAGCCGTAATGAAATCAGAAGTAGGGCATTTATGATCATTTAATGAGCCAAACAGAATCAGGCAAGTGGGGTACACAAGTGGTGATCGACCTATCAAGAGGGCTGCCGCCAACTTGACCAACCTTGAGGCGACACGTAGTTCAAAGCCTCTAGATCAAGTTGAAGAATCTCTGCAAGTCTAGTGAGGTTGTTATGTGAATAATCGAAGTTGTAGTCGACTCCGAGAAGTCTAGGGATTAATATGACGGTAGTTACATCCTAACAACCGTGTATATATACTTGCATTTATTCCATATGTAAGTAAGCCTATACGAGAGAAAAGATAGAGATAATCTGGGTAAGTGTGGATCAGACTTAGGAGTGTGTGTAAGTGCTAGAGAGTTGGTGAGCTAGAGAGGACTAGGTTAGAGTATCAATACATTGGGTATTTGGTAGAGCGACATGTCAGGGAATGGTCGGTGAACCGTAGGCTGATAGTCAGGAGAGGATTGAGGACTTTAGGGGTAAAGTCAAAACTGTCCTGGGAGTCTGTGTGTGGGGTAAGGGAGGTTGAGTGAATTTCGTGTGTGTAAATTCTCAATCAAAATGTGTTTTCCAGTTTAAGTTTATCCCGCGTCCATTCCTAAACTATCAAGTTTTATTGGAGTCCATGATACGTCCACGACCCGTTGGGGACGCGTCAGGAGCGCTTGCTGGTTTCAATTGGTATCAGAGCAGGTCTCTTCTAGAAAGCTAACTGGTTTGGAAGGCGATCAAGATGTCTCATGCAAGCATTCTAGCAGCAGAAGATGGTTCTGCACCAAATCGACCACCACTCTTCAATGGAGACAACTACACTCACTGGAAGAATAATACGGAATTTCATATCAAGTCTGACGATCTAAGAATGTGGAGGGTGATAACACATGGAGAGTATACCTTCCAAAACAATCAAGGGCAAGACATATCTATCGATAGCATGACGGATGATCAGAACAATGGCAAAGAGTTGTTAAAGGGGAAAAGGTGGAAAAACGTTTATGTAACTAGTTTGGAGGATAATGACAGTCCTAATCTTCCATGCTTGACTGCTTCAATAGATGACTCTACACTATGGCACAAAAGACTAGGGCATGTTGGCACTTCTTTATTAAGAAAACTTGTCGAGAAACAATTGGTATTTGGTCTCCCTAAGATTAAGAAATCTGAAACAAATCTTTGTGACGCCTGTGTTAGAAGCAAACAAACTAAGATTTCCTTTAAGTCAAAGAACTTAGTTAGTAAATCCAAGCCACTTGAATTACTTCACATGGACTTATGTGGACCCATGAGAATCAAAAGTTTTTGAGGAAATAGGTATGTGTTTGTAATTGTTGATGATTACTCACGGTTCACTTGGACACTCTTTATTGCTTCCAAAGATGAAGTCTTTGAGAACTTTCAAGCCTTTGCAGGAAAAGTCCAAGTACAACTCAACCTCAAGATCAAAACTCTTCGGTCTGATCATGGGTCAGAGTTTGAGAATCAATAATTCATGGATATGTGTAAACAACTGGGATTATTCACACATATTCAGCACCAAAAACACCCCAACAGAATGAGGTAGTTGAGCGAAAGAACAGAACACTACAAGAGGTATCCAGGGCCTTATTATTGGGGAGCAGTCTTCCTCAGGTCTTCTGGGCAGAAGCAGAGGCAACTGCATGCTACATCACAAATAGAACGCTCATACGACCTATCCTCAACAAAACTCCCTATGAGTTAATCAAGGGAAGAAAATCAAACATAAGTCACTCCAGGACCTTCGGTTGCAAATGTCATGTCCACAACAATGAAAAGAGTCCCCTTGGAAAGTTTGATGCCAGAAGTGATGTGGCCATCTTCCTTGGATACTCTGAAAGAAGTCGGGCATACAAAGTATACAACAAAAGGACACTGAAGGTGGAGGAAAGTGTGCGTGTGGTCTTTGATGAGGCTGACGTACTCAAGATCAAGAAATCTGATGAAGATAAAGAACTTGGATTTAATCTAATTGATCAGGATCACACAGATAATCCCAAAGATGAATCACCGACTGAAAAACTTGCCCGACAAGTCAGTAATAGGTCAACAACAGGTCGACGAAGGAAACAGTGATGTCGAGGATTCATCAATCACATGCTTTGTACAAAAATCATCCATTAGAGAATATCATATCAGACATATCCAAAGGAACTCAGACAAGAGCACAAACTCGAGATCTTCTAGCTTTCTCAATGACAGTCTCACCCATCAAGCCTAAGAACACCAAGGAAGCTCTTCGAGACTCAGACTGGATCAATGCAATGCAAGAAGAACTAAATCAGTTTGAAAGATGCAAAGTTTGGCATCTTGTGCCTCATCCTACTCATCAAGGAGTACTTGGCACAAAATGGGTCTTCAGAAACAAACTGAATGAGATGGGAGAAGTAGTCAGGAACAAAGCTCGTCTGGTACCTCAAGGATATCATCAACAAGAAGGGATAGACTTCCTAGAAACCTTTGCTCCAGTGGCAAGGATGGAGTCCATCAGATTACTAATTACATTTGCTGCACACAAAGGAATCAAACTCTTCCAACTTGACATCAAAAGTGTCTTTCTAAACGGGTACATCAAAGAGGAAGTATATGTTGAGCAACCCCCAAGTTTTGAGATGCAAGAAGGAAAGGGCATGGTACTTAAACTCAACAAAGCTCTTTATGGGCTCAAACAAGCTCCAAGATCATGGTATGATCATTTTTCTTCCTATCTCTTGGAAAACCAATTCAAAAGGGGAAAGGTGGATAAAACCTTGTTTGTGTACAACAACAAAAGGGATTTCCTAATTGTGCAAGTATATGTTGATGATATAATCTTTGGGGCCTCTAATGAGAAATATTGCAAAAAGTTTGAAGCATTGATGAAAAAGGAATTTGAGATGAGTGATCTAGGAAAATTGAAGTTCTTTCTAGGACTTCAAGTCAAGCAAAATAACAAAGGGACTATCATATCCCAAGAGAACTATGTAAAGGATTTTCTAAAAAGATTTGGAATGGAGGAATGTAAGACGTTTGACACGCCAATGGCAGTCGGCACCAAGATGGGCATCATGACTGGTGATTGACCGGTCAACCAGCGATCATACAGAGAGATGATTGGTTCTCTACTATATTTTACTACTAGTAGACCTGACATTATGTATAGCGTTTGCTTATGTGCAAGGTTTCAAGCAGATCCACGAGAAAGTCACCTCACAGCTGTAAGAAGAATCCCGCGTTACTTAAAAGGAACCATGAATCTTGGTCTCTTTTATCCTAAGTTCACTAACTGTAATGTTGTAGGATTTTCAGATGCAGACCATGAAGGATCTATCACCGATAGAAAGAGCACATCGGGGACAACATTCTTCGTTGGGTCTTGTCTGATTGCATGGGGATCAAAGAAACTACAAAGTATTGCAATCTCAACAACTGAATCTGAATACATTGTTGCGGCAAGCTATTGTGCTCAACTCCTATGGCTTGAACAATAAATTGGTGAATATGGCGTCAAAACATGTACTTTACCAATTATGTGTGATAATACAAGTGCCATCTCTATTTCCAAAAAACCTGTGCATCATTCTCATACCAAACATATTAACATTAGACATCACTTTTTTAGAGATTGTTGTGAAAAAGAATTAGTTGGTTTAAAGTATATTTCTAACGAGGACCAACTAGCTGACATCTTTACTAAGCCATTAAGTAGAGAAAGGTTTACTAAGATTGTTCATGATCTTGGAATGATATTCATTGATCACATTTAAACTGTCTTTTATTTCCCATGATATGTCACCAACATGTGAGCAACACCTGTTATATTGTCGTTCAGTAGTCAACGATCAGTTTAATGCATATAAATTATGTCAAACGACTACTTGAAACAGATTTGTCATTTTCCACAACAAGTGAGATTAGCTTAGAGAAGGTCCAACGGATAGAAACAGGAAAACTTCTCAATGGACCGCTGCCCGTTATGAATAGTACCATTAGGACATGTCAGCGAGCGGATGAGGAGCGGTCGCAAACCGTTACTTGATATCTATAAAAGGGCGACAAGAGTTCCTCTTTTGTCACACTATTGACCTCATTCTCTCTAAACTCTCAGAGCACTCAAACAATTCTCTTCTCTTTTACATCACTCTTGTGAGATCAGTACAAAGAACCCTTGCCTCACAGCCACTAAAAGAACAACCCGATCGAAAAGTCTTAAACTCCAGTATAAATCCTTTAAACAAAATGGCACCCAAAACTGTTCTTCGATCAAAGGCTAAGGAAATTCTCAAGGAAGCTTCCTCACACCAAGTGGCCGACATACAGCCGACCAAATCTTTAGCTCATCTGACCAAAGAAGAGGAAGATAAACTCGTGGTCAAAGTAGTACAAGAAGGCGAACTACAAGCGAATGAGGTAGAGTACATAAGAACTCATATTCCTAAAACCTACTACCTCATTGAATTCGGCACCTTCCAACCTACTATTCTTCCTAACCCTGCTCCCACAGAAAATCCACAAATGTCTTCTCCTGCTCCTTCACCAAAAACCACCAAAATCACCATAAAGCAATCCAAAAACAAATCTAAGAACCATTCCACCGCTATAACTGGTCGCGTGACACACGCATCAAAGCGTACTCAAAAGCCAATAGCCCCACAAAAATCTCACTCTACCCTAGAAGAGGCCACACTATGACTGCACTTCTCTGATGAAGAAGAAGCAACTATCTCAACTGAAATCGAGGCAGCTGTGCAACAACTGGAAGAAAAAGAGGTTCAACATGATGAACCAGCGTAAAAAGATGCTTCAGTAGAGGATATACACCAACAGACAGCAGCTGACTCAGAGGAAGAGGCCAATCTCATCGCCATGTTTGGGGAACCACTCATCGACAGATCCCCGATACCTCAACTACAGCTTCAGGTTAAAGACAGCGACACAGAGTCACAATCACATGTCATACTCACACACGAAGAGCGTGAGCAACAAGAGAAGGCAAAGGCCAAAAAGAAGATGGTCCGTTGTGAAACCTCAACCACCTCAACCTCAAAAGTGCCTCAAGAAACTCAAAGAGCTTGAGCCAGCCTTGATCAAGGCTGAGAATGTCAACGACCGATCTTGTCCCGTCTTACCCAACACGTTGGACATAGAGTGGATGAAAAAGATGGGCCTGGGAGAGATCGTCGAGCTATTGAAGTTCCAAGGATGGGTAGACTTCTTCTAGAAGCCTATCCCTGTCTACACAGAACTGCTCAAAGAACACATGAGACAACTAGGACCTCTCCAAAAACACGAAGATGATGACTACCTCTTATCCACAGTTCAAGGCATCCACATCAATATAATGAAGTCCTGTATATGAAAAACCTTCAACTTAAAGCCAGAAGGGCTGGTCATTTCCAAGGAGACAACGTGGAATGACCTAGGACACCAAGGTGGCAAAATGGTGACTATGTTCAACAAAGGAGCAGCTATGAAAAATTTTCATGCTGTGGAGATGTCCATCTCCGACAGAGTCCTGTACAATATGATCACCCATAATATAACCCCAAGAAATCAACGAACTCACATAGTGAGTGCAAGAGACGTAAGACTTCTGTACGCCCTCAAGACCAAGGAGAAGATTGACCTCCCAGCCATGATTCTCCTCACACTTGATAAAAGCCGACACGTCAACCAAGGGCTAGTACACGGGGGAGTTGTCACCGCGACACTAAAAGACTTTGGAGTGGACACCGACAGGTTCTCCGAGTGTGCACGGACCAGTCAGGACTGCATCTGCTTTGAGATGCTTTCCAAAATGGAAATCAAGACTCGAGGAGATAAGCTCGTGGCTATCCAAAAGCCCACAAACAGCGAAGATGCAAGGTCAGAACCTAGACCAACGACAAGAGCATCAGGAATCAAAAGAAGGAGAAGTCCCATACCGGTCTACGACAGGTTGGGGACCAGTCTGGATACTTCAACTCGGGATGTTCTTCAGCGTGTAAGAGTAACTCTTACCGCTGTGCAGGTTGTCTCCTCTGAACCAAGTGTTCATAACATGGTTCAAGGAGCAATAGATTTTATAGATGATAAGTCGCAGACTTATCATATTTTATGTACTAGATTTATAAGTATATTATCATAAATAAGGTTAAATAGTTAGTATTTATATTATTTTATGTGTAAAGTCTATTATGTATGTTCAGAATTATGTTTTGTCTATTTTCTATGTTAGGAATAAATTTCTGACCAAAGAATGAAGTACTGCCGGATATGGTACCGGATGGTTCATACACGGCAGGGAGTACAGAGCAAAACGGATGTAATGCCGGACATGGTGCCGAGTACGACCTAGCCGGCACAAGTCAAGAGTCGTTCCTCTTCGTCAACAGTTAGAAGTTATTTCCCATGTGACAAGTGTTGATATCGGGTATAGTGCCGGACAGACCCTGTCCGGCACATGCAGCGTTTCGCGGGATTTGGCCATTTCAACTATTGACAGTTATGCATGTTTTTAATAGGGTGTCGGATGACTTGTATCCGACATGGAACCTGACATATCAAAGATTGGAGCTCTATAAATAGGCCAAGGGCCTACATCAATTAACACACTTCAACATATCTATACACTCCATCCACCCTTCATTTCCGCCCACATTCCATTGTTGGTGTCCAAGGCATTTCTATGGATCCATCCATGAAAAAGAAGAGAAGATCTTTGTCAGGGTTAAGGCTATGACCAATCTCCTTCTCCCTTATGTATTTCTTCTTTATTTGTGTGGATGGTGAAGTAGGAATCCTTGCTAGTTATTGGTTAGGGATGAATTCCTTCTATGTAAACAATACGATTATCTCAAAATAACTTCAAGCATTCATTGAGATTCTGGTTCTTATTGCAAGTGAATTAGTTGATCACTCATTCTCTTTATGTAAATTCTACTCATGGAAGAAAAATCCAAGAGTAGGATAGGTTAGACAAATCTTAGTGGTCTTTAACGTTGTCTTCTGTGCCTCAGCGGGAGCAAGACTTAAGATTTCAAATTAATCCATTTTCCCCATTACCTTGTTCATTTCGTGGCATGATTTGCTCGATTTATTGATGGGTGATGAGTTTCTTACTCCAAAGCAAGAGAATGGCATTTACAGTTTGAAGGTGTCGGATGTACTGTCGGGTCTCCTGTGTCCGGCACATTCAAAGTATTTGAATATGTCGTGCATCTGGTATCTGGCAGGATATCCGGCGCATTCATGTTATTTGGTTAAGTTCGAGTCTTGAAGTTGCATTGCGTGATCATATTGATGCTTAGGTTGATGTAATTCCAAACCTCGCATTTAGATTAGGATTTTTAGTTAATTATTTGTCATTTACATTCCCCCCTTTCTTATAGAATAGGCAATTACCGGGATTAGGACTAGTTTTCTATAAGTCCCTTGGGTTCGATACTCTCGGTCGTAATATATTTACACTATGCTCCGACCGGGTTTAATTTTCTACCCGTAGTAGAGTTGTAGGATTAGGTTATTATTTTTATTCTTTTTGTATATAGTTTTTTCCTACAAATTTCTTTTTAGCAATAGACTCCCACATAGCCCGAGAGTTCTTTGTCTCTTAAAGACACGAGTGAAACCGTGAGAGTTAGATGTAGGATTAGATTTTTCTTTTCCATCAAATGTTTTATTTGCCTTTGACTATCTGTTTCAAAGTAACTTTTTGATATCAATGAAAATGAAACTGGTTTTTGTATACTTGAATGCTTATGATGGGTACGAAATAATTTATTGTATTGGCTGCTTCTTCCTTGATTAAAAATTACAAAAATGATCTGAGATATTTAGTCCCATACATTCCACTAATCCAATCTCGGACCTTGACACCTAAAAAGCCTACAAACATAGCCTACAAGATGTAGCACCTCATTTATTACCACTCACCGATCAGTCGTTGAGCATATCCAAAGTGTCTATAAAACTTGCTTACTCCATCTGCCACTCACACTCAGTCCTTCACATCTCATGAAATGGCTCAACCACCACAGAGCTCATCTACCTCGAATGAGCAAACCATTCACTCCACCATTCATAAGTTTATGGCCACATAACATCCAAAGAAATACGTCATCCAAAGCTATGTTCAACCACACTCCGACTCCCTTACAGCTTGGTCTATCACCTCAAGTGTCACTCTATCACATACACGTTCTCCACACTGCATGGAGTTCACAATAGATTCTGATGAGTCTGACCTTTCCACTACAGCTAAATCACCTTTGATCAATCCTACCAAAAGACCATCTTGGATCAAAGCTTCTTTCTCGGAGGATGAACCCTTTGGCCCAAAAGATTATGAATGGGACGCCCAAGCCCGTCACTCCATCTAGATTATCTTGATCATGTTTCGTAGTTTCTACTCTATGGAATGTCATGGCCTTTACAACATCTTACGTCGTGCAGTTGCTCCCTATTTTGCTGTATGGAAAAAGAGGAAAGAAAAAGTATATGTACTTGTGATGTACTTGTGAGACTATGTCTATCGTCCTTGTATTATGTATCATCTGAATGAAAACTTTATATACTTAGGTCATAGTATAACATAAAAGCTGTCACTTATTGTGCATAAAAGCTGTCACTTATTACTATCATTCGTTAAAGTTTTCCATTCTGAAAACCCTTAACAAACTCAGGGGGAATCTCTTAATTTTTGAATTGCCAAGTACATATAAGTGTATAGGTTGCCATCATCAAAAAGGGGGAAATTGTTAAGACAAGATCCTTTAGTTTTGATGATAGAAAATCTTGTATTGTCTATCTAATGCGTTTGTCAAGATTCATGATTCAGATAGACAGGTGAATAAGTGGCTTAGCACGCAAGGTTGCAAGTGCACTTAGGTCATGAGTGGCTTAGCATGCATGGTTGCAAGCGCGCTCAATCCATGACATGTGTTCAACCAGTCGGGCACCTGTCTGTGAAAGCTCTGTAGAACTTCTAGCACAGACAACTAGTCAGACACCGCACGAAGATATCTCTCATGTTTAAAGATGAAAAACAAATACTAAAGATCGCAAAGGATCGACACATTCAGTTAAGACTCATACATCCACATGAGCAACTTGATTCAAGACAAGCTCGCGACAAAAGGAGAAGTTCATTAATGCACAAGATAACAAAGCTATAAATGAACATCATTACATAGCCGTAATGAATTCAAAAGAGGGCATTTATGAGCATTTAATGAGACAAACAGAATCAGGCAAGTGGGGCACACAAGTGGTGATCGACCTATCAAGAGGGCTGCCACCAACTTGACCAACCATGAGGCGACACATAGTTCAAAGCCTCCATATCAAGTTGAAGAATCTCTACAAGGCTATTGTGGTTGTTAAGTGAATAATCGAAGTTGTAGTTGACTCCTGGAAGTCTAGGGATTAATAGGTAGGTAGTTACATCCTAACAATCGTGTATATATACTTGCATTTATTCCATATGTAAGTAAGCATGTACGAGAGAAAAGATAGAGATAATCTGGGCAAGTGTGGATCAGACTTAGGAGTGTGTGTAAGTGCCAGAGAGTTGGTGAGCTAGAGAGTACTGGGTTAGAGTATCAATACATTGGGTATTTGATAGAATGACGGGTCAAGGAACGGTTGGTGAACCGTCGGCTGATAGTCAGAAGAGCGTTGAGGACTTTAGGGGTAAAGTCAAAACTGTCCCGAGAGTCCATGTGTGGGGCAAGGGAGGTTGAGTGAATTTCGTGTATGTAAATTCTCAATCGAAATGTGTTTTCCAGTTTAAGTTTATCCCGCGTCCATTCCTAAACTATCAAGTTTTATTGGAGTCCACGATACATCCACGACACGTCGGGGACGCATCAGGAGTGCTTGCTGGTTTCACTAAGGTTCTTTTAACATGGGATAGTTGACCCAAAGCCACTATATGGGTGGAGAGAAAAGTCCGTGGTGAAAGAAAAAAAATGAACTTCAATTGAAGTATTTATGCATTTTTTGAGCTGAAATGTTAACATTAACTTCTATCTAATGGATCATGAGTCCATGGCATTGAAAGGTATAACGGAATATGATTTTAGTTCACGCCCCTTGTTGTTCAAAGGAATGTGAATGAATTTTAGGTGGATCGGCTCGAGGTTAAAGTCAGAGTTCTTATGGTTTTGTTTCTTTTTCTTGTGCTTTTTTATGACTTCATGTTTTGTTTTAAAAATTACAATTGAATGTTTAAGTACCCTTTGATCTAAAAGATTTGTAGCAACTTCCTCTGTGCTCTCCCATTTTGGTTATTCTCCAGTTGCTTTGCTCAAACTTATGTTTGATGGATTTGCTTTAGGATAAGCAAAAGACAAGTGTGGAGAATTTGATACGCTGCTAATTTTGGCAATTTTTACCGCGGAAACCCCTTGTCTTTATTACCAATTTCCCATGATTTTGTACTTAATTGAAGTTTATTCATATACCCGATTGCTCCATTTAATTTACTACTATGCTTCATACAACTGAAAATCAGCGGGACAAACTTACTATAAATGTTGGAGCTGTGGATTCTTCCAATGGTGGACATCAGTTATGGTAAATTGGTATGATCCCTACATAACTTCTCAATCTGTGACTACTTCACACATGTGTGGCACTTAGGCCTGGCAAATCGTATTTTCATATAATGTAAATGATAGAAACGATACACAACACAAAATTTACATGAAGATACACGGTATACAACACAAAAATATTTTCGTATATGGAATTCTATGTACGAAAATGAAATCCAAAAAACCTGTAAACAAAATGAAATACACGGAATTTATTCGTGTGTACACAAATTACATGTGTACACTAATTACATTTGTGCACGAATTAATGAAATAAATAAGTAACACTTAAAGACATGAAATATCAAAACATTATATTTACATGAATTAATGAAATAAATAAGTAACATGAAATTTATTTGTGTGTACATGAATTACATGTGTACATGAATTATATATGTACACAAATTATTTATAGGTATTTCGTGTATACACGATATGCATACAATTAGATACGGTACATGACACGTTAATAAATCATGTATATACGATACACAACACGAAATTAGTTTCATATATAAAATTAAATACCTATACATGTTAATGTCGTCTCGTGTTTTGGGTCATATATTCATTTTTGTTACATTTTTTCCAGGCTTAGTGGCACTTGCTACATTTAATTTTGATTGACCGGGGACCTTTTATCTTCTCATTCTCCTCCCTACGCCTGTTTTTTAGCTGGCCTAGTGATCCCCCTCTGCATTTGTGGTGGCTGAATCTTGACTGTCTCCTCTGTCTCAGTAGGCCAAAAATCTTGAGAAGGCACATGACTGATGTTATGCTGATAAGTGTCATGGTATGATTCAACTTTGAAGTATGGACTTATGTATGTGCTGATAAGTGGCATGGTATGATCCAACAATTATAGTAAGTCTGTCCTACTGATTTTCAGTTGTGTGAAACATTAAGAGTAGCTGAAACTCTACGCTTGCAATGTATTGTTTGAAATTTTCATCTACTGTGATTGTGTAAGTGAGGGTACATGATTTATGTGCTATGGGTGAGTATAATAGAGAAATGGGCATTTAATATGCTGATAGTGAGTTTTTAAAGCTCAAAAGGGCATATGCATAGAGAACTAGTCGTTAGAAACAAAAAATAGCCGTTGTTTAGTAACAAGGACATTTCAAACTTTGTCATAAGGGCATTTCATGAACTTTTCACTAATTTGTGAAAAGTTACCTTTTAAGTCAAAATATAGCCGTGGAACAGTGAAATGACTGTTTAATGGCAAAAAGATCATTTTTTTAGACTTTTGACAAAAAATTAATGTTCATCAGTACGAAGTGACATTTCATGTACTTTTCAGAAAATATAGTGGCATTTCGTGACTTTCTTTTTTAGGGGGGCGTTTCATGAATTTGCCAGATATATAGTGGCATTTCATGAAATTTCCCTAAATAAATTAAACTACTGACAATAAATTCATATTTATGTGTCGGTAACTCCAAAGTATTCCAAGAGTTTGAGATGTGAAAGTACTGCATTTACTTCGTAAAACTGAAGGAAATTAAAAGATGTCATTAATGACCAAGTGAAGAACCTTGGATTTAACTTATAGATAGGAAAGACTTTGGCAGAGAAAGACATCCACTCATCTTACAATTCCATAATTCACAGCATTCTCAGTGCCCACGCCACAACAACCTTAACTTGCACAAGGAACATCTCCACCATTCCATCATCTCCATCAACCTCTAGTTCAACAAATATGCAGATCTGGCAATAGGAGCACATCCAAGAGTATTCTTCTTCCTTATTATGAATTCTCTTTTGTTCCTTGTTGTCTCTTCTGTTATCATGCTAGGCTAGAAGGGATTAACTCTGGGGGAGGGTTATTCGTAGCTAGACGATCATGCAACTACTTTTACTAGTTTGATTTGAGATGTAATTGGATTGTTTCAAATTATAGTTCAATTTGTGTTTTTAGTAAATCTCACAAATTTCTTAAAAAGTCTTGTGAATCTTGTTATAATCTGACCGGTGATTAACAGGAAGATCAATATAATCTGTTAACCCGTGGAAAATTATTTATGACTGATTATGAAATACCCCTAACCTTTAAAATATAATTAAATGATCTATTAATGATCTAAGATGATTATTAAACACCTAAATATTATTGGGGAACAATCTAAAAGATCTCAACAAGGCAAAACACGCCTTAAGATCGGTAAAGCCAAAAATGTGCTTTAAGACACCATAAAGGTTGTATGACCCCAAATAGGATCCAAAGTGGATTCCTAAGTATTATAATGAAGCAAGGAACACAATAAAACCATTCTCAAGGAGAACTAAGCTCAGGAACACCCTGTGACACAAAAATGTGCGCTAAAACACCTTAAAGCACGTTTTTGTGAGATTGCCTTCTAAATTGATTTTTAATGGGCTTAAAAATTATAATTACCCTTAAATATGATATTTTATCATATTATATCATATTAGGAATTTAATTCAAAAATTTACGAATTTTTACAAATTAATATTAAAATATTAATAAAACCCTAAAGTGGGGCCCGCATGAGTCAATATTGACCAAGCATGGTCAATGGTCAATTAATTGACCCATTTGGACCAAGGAAATCGGCTGGAAATAAGGGAGGAGACAGCTTGCAATGATTATGAGACAAATTACTACCTAATACATTTACTTTTTGAAAATAAGCTTACTTTTTCAATTATTTCAAATCTTACCCATTCCTTCCTTCTTCCTTGTCCGATCCCATCCTGCCCAGCCAAGTTCATCCCTTCCTAAGAAGCTCTCAAGTCTGGTTCTTGAGCATGGAAGGCAAACCTAGCTCCTAAGCTCTTAAGGTAAGTGTTTTAATGTCATTTTTAGCCCTTTTTCTTCATCTCTTCACTACCAACACCTAGATTTCGTGGCTCATCAATTCCTATGGCTTATTCTCAGTGTTATAAGGTTAGAACAAGAGCTAAACTCGGTTGAGACCAGTAGAGGGACCAAGGTTGTTCAAATCTACATTTTAAGGTAAAAACATACCTTAAGGATCTCCACTCTTCATACGGTTTCTTTCTTTTGATTTTTATGAGTTTATACACTCATAATCTTCATATTTACATATTCATTCAGTTGGTTAGCCATTTGGAGCAAGGGTGACCAAGATCCAAGAGAAATACCCTCTTTTAAGGCATTTTTCCAAGGTAAAACCTAATAACAAGGTAGCTTGTTGTGATCTAACTATTTCCTATGTCAATATGGTGGATCTAACACCTTGTGGTGTGTTTGGTTCAGGTCGAAACCACCTAGAACTTCCCTTGCATTTTTAAGGTGATTTTTGCCTTAAATCTTACATTAATTATTCCTTATGGTTAAACTCAAGCTTGGAGTGTAACCATATCTTGTTTTTGTGTATTAAACATGTCTAAATCAAGTGGTGAATTTTCCTACAAGTGACCGAGCCCATACAAGGAATAACCAAGGTATAAACACCTTAAACTTATGATTTTTATAATTTTTAAGCATATATATATATATGGGCGAGAGTGAAATTACATATATAGGTCATATTGACCTAAAAATGGAAAAAAATGGCTAAGATAATTTAAGCTAGTCATTTAAGAGATTTAATTAACATAATGGTCAAATTATGACATTATGTGGAAAAATAATTAAACCAAAGTGAGGCCGAAAATATATGCTATATTTTGAGACATTTATTGTGTAATTTATTTTGCAAGTTCAAGGTTGTAATAAGGCCATGTCATTAGGCCATTTTAATTTAAGTTTATAAGCTTATTTAGTTTTATTTATGCTTATAATTAAAATTGGGGCCAATTCGTAATTACTTGGAAATTAGAAAGTCGTGGGCTTAATTTAGAGCAATTTAGGGTTTTTAAATGAATTTAATAAAAATTATAACATTTTATAAAGTTTTGGGTCAAAATTGTAAAAATAGAAAAGTATAGGTTATTATTAGTGATTACCGAAAAATTGGTTCCCATTTGGTATTAGAAGTCAAAGTTGACTATATAGGAGACTTTGACCAAGTTTGGAAAATTTAAGAAATTAAAATACTATCTTATATTAAGATAAGTATTAATTTGTAAAAGATTTAAAAGAGATGGGGCTATAATGTAATTTCCGAAAACTTGGGGTACTAAATGGAGTTTAGTACAAACCTTAGGTTATTAGGAACTTTTAGAAATTTATTTGGTTAAATTTGGAGTTTATATGAATTATATAAGTATAATATATGGTATTTTATAACATTGTTACAAATGGGTAACAAAGGGGTAAAAACCGAGATTTAAAGGAAGTATAAGGTTAGGAATAATATTTATAACCTTTTGGTATAGTTTGGTAATTTTTGGAATGGTATAAAAGGTTTATTAAGATATGTGTATAATATATAGTTGTAATGAAATTAGAAAACTATGTATTATAAATTGGGAAGATTTGTGATTTATAGAAGTTTAGTGGTATATAATGGAAGCCGAAAATATAAGGGACTATTTGGTATTTTATAAACAAAATATAACTATAGGTTATAATTGTTTTAATGACTTAAATGTCATAATATATGTTATATAACTATAATGTAACATTATATTAATTAGGTGGTGGATTTTGTAGATATTTAAGAACATGGGTGCTGTTCGGAAATATTAACATTTTTAAATGGAATTTATAATATGGTTTTTAATGTTATAAGAGTTATAACATTTATAATATAAGAGGTATTCATTAAAAAGAATGAATATATATTATAAGATTTACCATATAGAAAATAGTTCCACAAATACATACACATAAATAAATATATGCTATGGTGGAAAAATATAATATGGTTTAATGACCATGTGTTTTCATAATTAAAATGACACATGATAAAAGGGAAAAGAATTATAAACATTAGATGTGGAATTCTAATGTTAAGAGTATACATGAGATGATAAGGATTTATAATTCAAAGTATTGTTTACATATGAATTATACCACATTGAACTTAAAAAAAAAAGAGACAAACCTTAGAAAAAAAAATAAATACTAAGGTGAGGTGTATAGTGCATGACAAAGAATCATACATGCAATAAAGAAACAAACTATACGATCTACAATTATACATTAAGTTACATGCGATAACAAAGTCCAACAATAAGTATATTAATATACGAGATAAGACTACGCATGTAATGCAACACTTTCCAAATCTCGAGTTAAACCGAAAGCCCGACAAACATTGACAGTTTATAACGGGGGGTTAACCGGGAGTTGTTAGTGACGGTACGGGGTACCGTAGGATTGTATTGTTATACCGTGTGCTAATCAGTAGCATTATGTATTGTTTAGACTGTTAGAGACTACACAATGAGCATAGGATCTTGCTGATTCATACTCCACCGTAATACACCAGGGTGAACGGTATGTTGTTATGTGTCTCTGATTGTCTCTGAGGGCTTCCTCAGTTCAGACTTCTGTGTGATATGTGATAAGATTATTTGTCTGAATGTGATAATTAATATGCATGAATTGTATATTTATAGCTGCTTATTATTACTGTTGTTGAGTTAACAGTACCGGTTCGTATATATGGACCTATATATAAAACGAACTAGCGGCTATAGTGCTATCTTATATGAAATATAAGGATCGTCAGAAAAACATTGTAGCACTAGGATAATAAGATATACATATTATCCGAGACTTTTATACGGAGCATTGGCCTTTCTATACGCCGCTCTTGTATCTAACACTGGATCCCGAGTTTACAGACTCCGGATTGGACTAATGACCTTAGTCTGCTGTGTTAGGAAAATTTGGTAATGCGATGCGATGGAATAAATAATTAACTAAGGAAGGAAAGTAAAGCCAGGAGGATGTGGCTCTTGGTGCGCGCTGTGATCACAAAAACGATACCAGGATGTCCGCGTACGGGTCCGCAAGTATCAAGAAAATTTCCCGTGAGCTAGAATGGCTCGTTGGTCGGAGACTCTACCGTTGGAGTGGCTACTGCCGTGGGTGACCCGCCATAATATATGGGTAACTAGAGACATGTCGTTTTAACGAGGCATTGTCACTAGGTATAACTGAACAAATAATACAGTTAAGAATTACACAGTGGCGAACGATATTGGTTTCTACACCATGGACGAGAACTAGTACTTGTTTATTGTTCTCGTTGTTTCGCTTGGTTGTTCATTGGTTATACATGTGGTTATATTATATATGGTGATGGTTGTGTTTATTGTATGGATGTTACTGTTAATTGTTTTACAGTTTTAAATATTAAAACGGTATTGCATGTAATGAACCTCATGCTCTCGACCAAATAATTGAGGGGTCTTTGGGGGCATGACGGGGCATGTGATGACATACTCAGCAGGGGCTGATTCCATAGCACAAACCACTTTCATGCAGGTGACTAGCTGGTGGGTCGCAGCGAGGCGTGACTATTGTGATATTACTGTTGGTTTAGACTTGGTACGGTGTGATACTTAGGGTTTTGGACTCGGGTTGTTTAACCGAGGTGTGGTTGGTTTAGATGCTCACGGTCTGTAATAATTGTTGATGTTAGATTTGTTTTAAGTTGTTTAAGTTCTACTATCTATCTCTTGTGGTCACTGCGGGAATACGTTTCGCAAGTTGATTATCAGGTAATTCGTTATCACCCGTATGGGCGAGTGATAACAGTGATACCATTAGGGCGATAGTTTATTATTTACCGCTGCGAGATATTATTGTGCGCGACATTTATAGGACTATTAGGAACCGAATTAGTAGGGGTGTTACAGATTAGGTTTTCTCTCAGGTGTGTAATAATTCTTTCTACTGGTGGGAATGATTTGAATGTTAGCTCATTGGATAGGTATTGAAAAGAGGAAGAGAATGAGCTATTATGTGCCTTAAGCGCTTACCTTATGCCATGGGAGTTGATTTTCTTCCAACCTTGCTCTAGGCTTCAAAGTTGAAGCAAAATGGAGAAGGAAAGGGGGAGTTCTCGGCTGGGAATGGAAGTGAGAAGAAGAGAGAGTGAAATTTGAATTTTAAGTCTTAATGGCAAGGAATGGGTCTTGAATAGTTATTTGGTGACTAAGCATACTTAAGTAGATATTTTGTGTTCAGCTTTGAAAGGTGGCATCCACTAAATCCAAATTGCCGCCCACATTTGTCATCCAAGGGCAAATGAGTCTTTTTGCTTTAAGTTGTACACTTTGACTTATATCATGTGTTAGTTTGTTACCAACATGATTCCTTTGTCCTAAAGTGTATAAATTTGTATTTTTGAGTGATTGGTATACTTTACTATTCATTATGACTAGTAAAAATGTATACTTTGATTCACCTTTGATATTGATGTTCTTTTTGTACATCTTGTGTATCTTGGACTTGTTTGATGTGTTAACACATGTTATTTGATGTCCTAAGGTGTATACAATTGTGTTCCAAGTGATATTTTACTTACAAGTCATTATGGCTTCTTAAGGTACATTTTACCTTTTTTTTGATAATTTACTGCCAAAGGCAGTTTGTGGCAAAGTACGCTTCAAGAAGAAGCACTTGCCAAGTTACAAAGACACCAGGCATAACAAAAAACAATACAAAAAGAACAGTAACAGACAAGAACACGCGAGAGAAAGAGTCAATAAGTAAGACATGGATCAAAGTGAGAGGGAGATTAGAACTCTAATGAGAGACTATTAGAGAGACTAGGTGTCGAGATCTCCGGGTGATTTTCTTTATTTTTCTTTTTTCCTTCAACCCTTGCACTTCTTCTCGGGCCTTCGAGAGATTTTGAAAAGTTCTTACCTTAAGTGTTTGTGTTCTTTGTTCATGAAATTGTGTATAACATGATAAATCAACTTGTAAGTTGATTTCCTCCTTTATTAAGCTCCACTTATGTCCATGTGTTTATATAAGGTTTAGTGACCTTCATAGAGTATTATATATATATATAAGTGTGCTAGGAGTTTTCATAGTTCATAATTTAATTAGGGCTCATTAGCCTTCCTAATTCATTAATTGTCTTTTAATTAGGTTTATAAATCTTTGGGGTATTTCAATCTACCCCCCTTAAAAAGGCTTCGTCCCAAAGTCCTTACTCACATTCAGTTCTCCTAAGGAATCAAGTTCCACTAGGTCACCACATACAATCCAACACTAGGGACCATGTCCCACTAGGTTCAAACCTAGTATGCATATATCATCATTGATACAACACTAACTTTCTATCTACATTGTCGTGAATCATGGCACAGTTCATTTATAACTAGTACTTTACTCCACAAAGAGTACTCCAAGGTACTTCATATATATATAGCTCAAACAGGTGCACTAAGGCACATATACAATGTATGATTAAACATGCGGCAAATCACCAAAACAAACATGTATGCCACAGCATACCACCCAAAACACACCACAAAAACACAAAAAATACAAGACCTAGTGCATAAACATATGCACATGCCAAGTGGCTCTACCCCCCTCAAAAGGGTTTCGCCCACGAACCCGTACAAGTATCACAACCACTACTCGAAGAGTGCTGGATACTTCGCTCTCATGGAGTCTTCTAACTCCCATGTAGCATCATCCATGTCATGGTTCGACCATAGAACCTTGACCATGCTAACGGTCTTATTCCTGGTCTCCCTCGTCTTTGTATCGAGGATGCGGAGTGGTACTTCTTCATATCGAAGAGCAGGGTTCAACTCTAGCCTCTCGGGCTCTAAAACGTGCGAAGGGTGGGACACATACCTCTTCAGCTGAGAAACGTGAAAGACATTGTGCACCCTCCCAAGCTCTGCTGGAAAATCCAGTCTATAAGCTAACAGGCCCACTCGCCCCGTGATCACATATGGTCCAACATGTTTCGGGCTCAGCTTGCCCTTCTGCCCAAAGTAGAAGATCCCCTTCATGGGTGACACTCCGAGGAATACTCTATCATCAGTAGTAAACTCGAGGTCTCTCCTCCTGATGTCAGCATAGGATTTCTACCGATCCTGGGCTGCCCTCGTGTTCCTACGAATCTGTAGGACATCCTCCTTAATCTGCTCTAGGTACTCGGGCCCTAAGAGTGTAGTCTCACTGGCCTCATCCCAACATACAAGAGTCCTACACGGTCTACCGTAAAGTGCTAGAAACGGTGACATCTGAATGGAGGAGTGGTAGTTGTTGTTGTAGGCGAACTCTATCAAGTGTAGTCGCTCTATCCAACTCCCCTAAAAGTCTAAGGCACATGCCCGAAGCATTTCCTCCAGCGTCTAGATGGTCCGCTCACTCTAACCGTCGGTCTGAGGATGGAAAGCCGTACTCAACTTCAGCTTGGTACACAAGGCTTCTTGAATCTGCCCCCAGAACCTGGATAAGAGTTGAGGGTCCCTGTCATACACAGTGGTCTTTGGCACACCATGGTGCCGGGTCACCTCCTTCTGGAAGAGGTCCGCTAACTTCGGGGCCTTCTAGGTATCATTCATAGGAATAATCTTTGCCACCTTCGTAAGACGATCTACAATGACCCCAAATCGTGTTCAGTCCTCCCTTAGTCGGTGGGAGACCGACAATGAAATCCATCGAGATGTCCTCGAACTTCCAACAAGGAATAGGCATGGACTGCACTAATCTGCCGGGTCTCATGTGCTTAAACTTAACCTTCTGACAGGTCAAGCATCTAGTCACATAGTCGGCTACATCCTTCTCCATCCCGCTCTACCAGAAATGGACCTTCAAGTTCTTATACATCTTTGATGAACCAGGGTGGACGGATAAGAATGAGCAATGAGCCTCCTGAAGTATCTTCTCCTTCAGGTCAGGAGGACTCCGGAATACACAACCGGCCATTCAGCCGAATCATGCCGTCGTCGCTCAGCCGGAAGTCATACTTCTGACCCTTAAAACTACCCTCTATCAGCTTCTGCCTGATACTCTGCATATACTGATCGTTATCCTGTGCAGCTCATATCTCATCGATCAAACTGCTGCCCGCTAGAAGAGCATACAAAGAATGTGCTCGGTGGCCCAGGGCATCGGCTACAATGTTCGCCTTGCCCTTCCTATACTTGAGGTCTATGCCATAGTCCTTCAGGAACTCGACCCACCTTCTCTGTCTCATATTCAGCTCCTTCTGCGTGAATAGATGTTGCAGACTCTTGTGATCAAAGTAGATGGTGACTGTCACACCATAAAGATAGTGGCGCCAGATCTTCAGTGCGAAGACTACTGCGCCCAACTCAAGGTCGTGTGTGGGGTAGTTCACCTCATGCTTCTTTAGCTGTTGGGAGGCGTAGACCGTTCCTAAGGCATCACAATATACCTCGAACCCATCAGTACCCTTAGGGATAGTGAGGATGGGTGCCAATGTCTAGAGGTCCTTCAGTGTCTGAAAGGACTGCTCGCACTCGGCAGACCATAAGAACTGAGCCTCCTTCTTCATAAGATTCGTCATAGGCTTGGCTACTTTGGAGAAGTCCTTTATGAACCTTCGGTAATAACCGTCCAAACCCAGAAAGATGCGGATGTCTGTTACCGTCTTCGGCCTTGGCCAACTCTTTACTGTCTCGATCTTGGCAAGGTCTACAGATATCCCGCTAGCTGAGATGATGTGTCCTAAGAATGACACGTTGTCCAACCAGAACTCGCATTTTGAGAGCTTGGCATACAACTGGTTCTCTCTCATAATATTCGGAACTCGCCTCAAGTGTATCTCATGCTTCTCCTTAGTCTTAGAATAGACTAGGATATCGTCTATGAAGACCACAACTGAACTCTCAAGCTGCTCTCTAAAGAGGCGGTTCATCAAGTCCATGAATATCGCTGGTGCATTCGACAATCTGAATGGCATAACAGTGAACTCGTAGTGCCCATACCGAGTTTGGAAAGCTGTTTTCTCTACATCACCCTCTACAATCCTGATCTGATGGTAGCCTGATCTGAGATCGATCTTCGAGAATACAGTGACTCCCCTCAGCTGGTCAAACAAGTCATTGATCCGTGGCAACGGGTAGTTGTTCTTGACCATAACCGCATTCAACTCGCGGTAGCCGATGTAGAGTCGCAAACTGCCGTCCTTCTTCTTGACGAATAGTACTGGAGCACCCCAAGGAGAAACACTCGATCGAATGAATCCCTTGTCGAGGAGGTCCTCCAACTGTAGCTTCAACTCCCTCATCTCAGCCGGTGCCATACAGTAGGGCGCCTTGGCGATAGGGCCCGTACCTGGCAACAAGTCGATGGAGAACTCAACCTCACGCACAGGCGGCATGCCTGGCAACTCATCGGGGAATAAGTCGGGGAAGTCTACCATGACTGGAATATCTATGTCCATCTCATCGCTCTGTCTCGTGTCCTGAACATAACAGAGAAAATCCTGGTTGCCCTTCCTCACATCCTTCATCAGGGGTAGCGCTGACATGATCTTGACAGTCGGCTATTTCCTTACACTACGGTATGACACTGTCTTGCCGCTTGACCCCTTGAGCAGTAGTTGATGCTCTGCACAATGTAGGCAGCCCTTGTGCCTCTGCAACCAGTCCATACCGACAATGACATTGAAGCCCAAGTTCTGAAACTCCACTAAGTCGATGGGGAAAACCTCAGCCATGATACTGATCTCGAGTCCCGTGTACTGTCTGGCGCATCTGACTCTCTCCTTAGAAGAAAGAGTGACTATAAAGTCTGAGAGATGTTCGGGGGATGCCTTCAGTTTCTTCGCGAATGCAGAAGAGATAAACGAGTGTGAAGCCCCGGAGTCGAACAAGATAGATGCGGTGACACCATCGACAGGAAAAGTACCTGAGATTATTGCTCGTATTAGCATCGAGTTTAATTATTCAACCTAGTTACTGTCGGTTGCTAATTGTCATACCTGTGATGACATTACCAAACTATTTGACCTGCACCATGTCTAAGATGCTCAAGGTACCCTCCTTTTCGATTTCGTGGGAGTTTAGAAGTATAGTGTTAACAGATTGAAAAGGTATGCTTGTGAGAAATCAAACTCTTATTTCATTTATCCAATTGGTATTACAACATGATTACATACATAGCTGTCACATTACATCAATACTGTATGAAAGTTAAATTTAAACGGTCGGGTCGGATATGGGTCTCATTCACTAGAGCTGGTGGGGCAGTGTTGAGCTTAATGCTCTTAATTCCATGATACACGAGTCTTGAACCTCCACCAAATACCTACACATCCCCGTACTTGAGGACGATCTTACTAGCTAGATCTACCCTCTTCTGGTCTCCATAAAGAAATTCAGCATCGTCGCTAATGGAGAATGATACAACCGGTATTCCTCTGGTGATGGACTCTGACGTCTCATCCCGGTCTTGGTGCAACCCAAGTCTTCCTCCCTTCTCGTAGTAGTTGATGATGCACACATCGGGTGTCATGTCGGATAAAGGGTGTGGCTCACAATCTTGGGTGATATCCATCGCTTTCCTCACTAAGGTTTGGAAACTCTCTGGTATCCTAGGTATTGATACGCCATCTACCGTCCTCACCTCTCGATAAACCCTAGTTTGTGGATCTCAATCTTTCCCCAAGCGCACCATGCAGGGTTGTCAATTTTGGGTTTTGGGTCGGGTTGACTTCAACCCGAACCCGACCTGCTCATGTTTCACCCCAATCCGAAACCGACCCAAACCCGAAACGGGTTGTGATTTGTCAACCCGAACCCGACCTGCCAACCCAAAATCAACCCGAAACTGACTCAATGACCTGAAATCAACCCAAAATTGACCCGAAATCGACTCGAAATTGACCCAAAATCAACCCAAAATTGAAAATAATATATTATCACTATAAATTTTACACAAAATCACCAAGATAATATAATATAGCATATAAAACCATCAAAAATAATGATTACATGATTGATATATTTAGGGTTATGTCGTATAACTATAATAATATATATGTTTTTTCTTTTTTAAAATGTTTTCGGGTTGCGGGTTGAAATCGGGTTGACAAGTCAAACCCAAAACCGACCAGGGTTTTAGCAACCCAACCCGACCCAAAAATGTTTTCAGGTTGAAAATTGCAACCCAAACCCGCGTTTTAGCGTGTCGGATTTCGGGTCGGATTTCGGGTTCGTGTCAAGATTGACAACCCTAACATCATGTGAAACTTCATCTTCGAACCACTACTAATACGGGGGTATAAAATCCCCCTAAACCCTTACCCAAAGCTTTACACTCATCTACTATGTCGATTTGTTCATCTAGGGTTAGGAACTCTCGAAGAAGTATCATGCCCGGCCTGACTACATGACACAACTCGCCAGGGTACTCCCGTCTTTCCTCCACGGGTCTAGGTGATCTCGGTCTTGAGAGAGTGGGTAGCATATATCGAAGTCTCCTAAGAGATATGAAAGGTTTCCTAAGTGAGTCGTTTATCTAAGCGGTATTTAAAACACGCATTCATGTTGAAGAAAAGTGTTTAACACTTAATCATGCTTTCATTTAGTGTTTTAAGGTTATAGGCTAACGTTCACCACGTTGTGTACTAATACCAGCGCCCGATGTTCCCGTAGCATTCAGAGTCCTGTTGCTCGGCAAGCTCGTCTTCTGGGTCTACTGTTGCCCCTTCGGACCCATGGATTTCTGCCCCTTCTGGCCACCTCGAGCTCCAGCTCCACCAGACGCTGCGCCCTGAGTGCCCTTCAGTGGGCGGTAGAGTCGGCTCTCCGAGGTTCGAGAAACACTCGAAGGCCCTGTGACCCTTCTTCCCGCAATGTCGGCAATCCACAGCATTCCGGGCGCAGTCTACGCCCGGGTGGTCCTTACCGCAGCGCTGACAGTTATAGTGGCACTGTGGTGCGGAACCTATACAAGGTAATGGTTGGTTTAAGAAAGATGGAAATTAAGTAATAATTCATAACTTGATTATGAGGACAAGATCTCATACCCTGTGGGGGCGTAGTTCTCAAGGGTTGGGTATCGTAGGTAGGTCTGGTCAACTGCAGGACCTTCTCCTTGCCCTTCTGGCTGGACTGCTCCTTCTTCTCCTTCTTCCAGGAGAAGAACTTCTTCCTATTATCGTTACAATGTTAGAAGTTACAGGATTTGAAGCAGGCAAGCAAGTAAAATATTTAACTTATTTAAAGCGGTTCTTACTTCCCCTGCTTGCCGACACTGCCTCCAGCCATTCCCTCAACCTCCTTCTCGGGGGCCTTACGCTTCTTCCCCTGGGAATCATCCCGACCGTTCACCAACAGCTCGGTCCGAGAAGCCGCATCATATCACTTCTATAATGCATTAATAAATTGTTCGATACTTGGATTAAATCACATTGAGTTATAACGTACAAATTGTTAATTTAATATACCTGCACCGTGGCATACAAAGCAACACTCATGGCTGCCTTGATCTGATATTGCAGCCCACCTCTGAACTTCTCGACCTTCACAGTCTCAGAATAAATAACGCCTGGGACGAAGTCCATCAGTCTGATAAACAGGGCGTAGTACTGATCCACCATCATACTCCCCTGCCTCAGCGCCTCGAACTCCTCCCTCTTCCTCTGCTTCAGGTGAGCAGGGTAATACTTCTCTCTCAGCAGCTCCACAAACCCTGTCCAGCCAAAACCCTCTACAGCAAGGTAGTGGGCCTTCACAGACCTCCACCAAGTGTTGACGGTGTCCTTCAGGTGAAAGGCCGCTATCCCAACCTGGTGCTCAGTAGGAACGTGAATGGCGTCGAAAGCCTTCTCATGCTCAACGATAAATCTCTTCAGGATTGTAGGGGCTACTCCGTCATAAGTCGGAACCCATGTGTCAGCAACGCTCTTCATTCAGTTCGGCTCTCTTGGTGCGGGTGGGGGTGGGACTATAGGTGGTGGAGGTGGTGCTCCAAACTGTATACCGCCCATCTGGGCTAACTGTACAAAGACGAAAGCTACCGTCTCTACAACGCCTGGGGCTTGGGCCTCAGAAGTGGCCCCTCCAGCCCGACCACCTCTACCTCTACCTCTGTCAGCTCGGCGATCTTGACTAGACATCTAAAATATGTTTAATTGAATCAACACTCGGTAAATACCGTATTGCAATCATTCATCAGATTAATAGCCCTAATGGCGTTAAACACACTTGCTTTTAGCAATTTCCTGGATCTTACTTGGTCACATTCTCCTCAATGGTTTCATGTAATTAAATGTCCTAGGCTCACGGTACACTAACTACTATCTCTTGTAATCAGAGCGGTACTCTGCTCTGATACAACTTTTGTAGCACCCGTACTAATACGGCTCCTAATTGTCATCTAATCGTCATATTTAAACAAATAAATCACAGCGATAATAAACATTATCGAACTACTGGTGTTAATGTTCTCTCTCGCCATACGAGTGATAACGCTTTACATAATAATCACAATACAAAACGATTTCCCGCAGTGACTACAAGAGATAAATAGTAGTTTAATAATCCAAAAGTAATACAACTATAAATCCATCCCGTACACGTGAGCGTCTACAAATATACACCTCGGTTCACCAAACCCGAGTCTAAAATCATAAGCATATAATAGTCTCCCAAAATGTATACTGCTAATCAAAAGGGCCGCGCCTCCACGTCAACAATCAGCTACTCTCCTGAAAATTAATATTGTTTGTGGTATGGAATCAGTCCCTACTGAGTATGTTATCACATGCCTATCATGCCCCCTCGGACCCCCAGTTAATTGGTCGAGAGCATGCAGTTCATTTACATGCAATACCGGTTTAATATTAAAATTGTAAAGCATTCACATAGAATAACAACCATACAATAACATATATTATCATGTTGTTCACATAGCATACGGAAGTACAATATAAGCGTACTAAACAACGAGTGAGATAGTATGAGAGTAATAAATGTTCGGTTTATTCTCGTTCTCGGCCTGAAGGCCCTAAGTAAGACTCATCAATTATACGAGCTATCTAGTTGTTCGTATATTGTTTAGTTGAGAAGTATCTCATGGCTATGACACTGTCTCGTTATACTAACGTGTCTCTACTTCATACTCATATCTAAGGCGGGTCACCCACGGCAGTAGCCACTCCAATGGTAGAGTCTTCGACCGACGAACCATCTTAGTTCATTGGAATTTTCTTGATACTTACAGACCCGTACTCAGACATCTTAGCATCGTTTTTATGATCACAGCGCGCACCAAGGGCTCCACCCTTGGATTTCTCTATACTCTATCTCTATACATATTTCAGAACACTGATGGTTAAGGTCTCTTAATCTAATCCTAAGTATCAACTCGGGATCCAGTGTAACATTTCGAATGTGTGCCTCATAAGGTCTTATACCTAGTATCTCTAGGTGATTTTTACCATTCGAATGTAGTAATACGGGAGCGGCATTAAATAGGTCGTTGCTCTGTATATAAGTCTCGGATAATACGTCTTATTGTCCTATGCTACAACATTTTTCTGATGTTTCTTACAATAATATATAAGGTAGCATTATTTGTCGTTAGTTTGTTTTATATATAAGTTCATATATACGAATAATACTGTTATCGCATAAACAACAATAGTAAGGCAAACAATATAATATACAGTTCATGTGCATATTATTTCACACAATTAGACAGATAATCTTATCACAGATTTTTCACACAAGTCTGAACTAAGGAAATCCTCAGAGACAATCAAGACATATAACAACATACCGTACACCGGATTATACACTAGCGTAATTTCTCACGCTTAATCTACCGGTCCTCAAAAATCTACGAGTCTGGAATACATATTACACCACGTATTAATATCCCATGCAAATAATACAATAAGGTATTCCCGTACTATTGCTAATCCCTCCTGGCTTATATCCCTGTCGTTAACTAGATGTCGTTACTCAAGTTTTTTGGATTTACTCGGGATTGTTATGTCGGTTTACAGTTCATGTATTTGTACATTGTTGCACATTTCCGACTTATATATATCTTCCTAATAACCTATTTTCTTTCATCATAGGTTATTGTTATACATATATACCGAAACTATATATATATATGATTATACAATTGTGTATTCATATAGTTGTAACTATATTTCATGTAAGTATTGACCTTATAATTGTTATTATCTTTATAAACTACCATTTAATATTGAGTTGGTCAACATAACCCTCCTTGGTCTAATGTGTTGACTTGGTCAATTGTATTATCTTGGTTAGTTTATCCAAGTATACAAGCTTACATAATTCATGTACTAAACTTTGAACTATACAATTCATTATTGTTTCACAATTACATCTTAACATTAGAACTTGCTACCTAATGTTTTGTAATTTTATTTCTTCATCTTATATTATCCCACTATTAATATTACATGGTTATCCACCCATAATATATAATCTACTCCATATCATATATTTATTTATATATATGAATTATAAAACCCATTTATAAAATGATACACCTTATAATATATGCATCTTTCCATTAATGAACATTACCATCTTATAATTGTTATAACCCTTATAACATTATAATCCATATTCTAAATTTCATTTCTAATATTCCAAAATTCCGTAACAGCTCTTACACTTCTATTATTTACAAATCTTCCACATTAATTATACAATGTTACAATTATAGTCATACATCATATTTGATGACATTATACTCTTATATTAAGTATAACATATGGTTGTAACAAGTTTTATAAATTCTGAACAGACCCTTAGTCTGTCCAGAATTATTTCCCAACTCCCACAAGTTTCTTTATTTACAACTTGACCCCTTTTATTACTTAAACTTTACAAATGACATTTAAACTATATATTATACATAGTTATCAATATAACTCCAAATAGCTCTCCCAAAATTCCCAAAAATTCCTAACAGACCCTAGTCTGTTTTATATATCATTTTTACCCAATATTTTGGGTATTTACACTTCTACCCCATGTTTCATGTAACTTTTACATTTTACTCCCAAAACTTAATATAAGTTGGTAATTAAATTATTTAATCACCTAATTTGGCCAAGGCCACTACTATGGTCAACATTGACCTTCCAATCACTGCCTTGACCCCAATTTCCGAGTAACTATAGAACTTACCCCAATTTATCCTATAATTACATTTTAACCCCAAACTTTGTAAAATCTTACATTTTCATCTAAAGTCCTTTTAAACCCTAAATTTCGGCTATATTCACCTACAGCCCTTGTAATTTTATTTATTTACAGTTTTCACCCTTGACTTTATAATAAGTACGTAAATTAATTTAAATGTACTTTAAACTTTATATAACTTAATAAAAATGGCCTAATGGCATGGCCTTATTACAACTTAACTTTGTAACATAAAATTACACTTAAATGGTCTTTAAAAACATGTAAATTCTCGGTCTCACACAGAACTTCTCGGTAATTACCAAATTTCCACATAATGTCTTAAATCTGACAATTATGTTATGTAATTACTTAAGTGGTTAACCTAAGTTAACTAACTCATTTCTTGGTCATTATAAGGTCAAAATTGACCATTCCCAACAGTCCACTCAAGACATTTATTTAAACACAAAGATAAAACACTTTAAAGCATTGACATTAACATTAAGGGTTTACCTTGTCCTTTGAAGTGTTATACTTGATTTTCTCCTCACCAAGCTGACTATATAGCATAAATATAATGCTAAGTCAGATTACCACATTAAACTAAAGCTTAGAAGTACCAAGGTTTGGGGTTAGGTTTTTCTTTTCTTCTTGAAAATGACTTTTTCTTATGTTTTTCTCCTTGGATCTGTCACAGAAGCTTGGAGGGGTATTTTCCCAAATTTTGACATGCATTAAAAATCAAGGAAATGACATGGTTAAGTTCTAAACATGAACTAACCATAGGAAGAAATTGTAAGCCATAAACATGGATTTTCAAGGTGAAATTACCTTAGAATCTCAAGGCTTTCCAAGGGTTCTTTCGGCCCTATTTTATAAGGATATGAAGAGTGTTAAATCTACTCTAAATATATGCCAAGAGGGATGATTAAAACACAAGAACAAAGCTTAGAACACTTACCCTTTGAAAACTCCTTAAATGGAGATTTAAGAGTGTTTTCGGCCACCTCCAAGGGGATTAAAGTCCATCAAGGTTATAGCATGAAAGGAGGAATAATATAAGTGGTTTGGTCCATACGAATCAGCCATAACACAAGTATAAAGAAAGGTAGGAGCTTAAAGCACCATTTTACCTTAAAAGATGATTTTTGTCTTCCTTGCTCCCAAACCATGTTTCAGCCGATTTCTACCCCCTTCTTGCAAGATGAACTCGGCCTATATTAGTGGTGGGAATGAGTTGAATGTTAGCTCATTGGATAGGTATTGAAAAGAGGAAGAGAATGAGCTATTATGTGCCTTAAGAGCTTACCTTATGCCATGGGATTTGATTTTCTTCCAACCTTGCCCTAGGATTCAAAGTAGCAGCAAAATGGAGAAGGAAAGGGGAGTTTTCGGCTGGGAATGGAAGTGAGAAGGAGAGAGAGTGAAATTTGACTTTTAAGTCTTAATGACAAGGCATGGGTCTTGAATAGTTATTTAATGACTAAGTATACTTAAGTAGATATTTTGTGTTCAGCTTTGAAAGGTGGCATCCACCAAATCCAAATTGCCGCCCACATTTGTCATCCAAGGGAAAATGGGTCTTTTTGCTTCAGTTGTAATATTATGACTTATAAGTTGTACACTTTGACTTATATCATGTGTTAGTTTATTACCAACATGATTCCTTTGTCCTAAAGTGTATAAATTTGTATTTTTGAGTGATTGGTATACTTTACTATTCATTATGACTAGTAAAAATGTATACTTTGATTCACCTTTGATATTGATGTTCTTTTTGTACATCTTATGTATCTTGGACTTGTTTGATGTGTTAACATGTGTAACACATGTTATTTGATGTCCTAAGGTGTATACATCTGTGTTCCAAGTGATATTTTACTTACAAGTCATTATGACTTCTTAGGTACATTTTACCTTAAGTGTTTGTGTTCTTTGTTCATGAAATTGTGTATGACATGATAAATCAACTTGTAAGTTGATTTCCTCCTTTATTAAGCTCCACTTATGTCCATGTGTTTATATAAGGTTTAGTGACCTTCATGGAGTATATATATTTATTTATATAAGTGTGCTAGGAGTTGTCATAGTTCATAATTTAATTAAGGCTCATTAGCTTTCCTAATTCATTAATTATCTTTTAATTAGGTTTATGAATCTTTGGGGTATTTCACTAGGTCCCAAAGCAGAGGTTCACTTATAGAATAGAAGTACATAATGAAATTGAAGTCGTTGCCAAAACAGAAGTCTTATGCCAAGACTGGCAAAGCACGGAAAACCAAACAAAAATCAGAGTCCGAAACACACTTTCAGAGTAGATAAGAGATCATAAATAGAACGAATACTTTTGAAGCATAAATACCCTTAAATTCATACTCATGTCAAAATATCTTATACATACTTAGGGATCATAACCCCGCCAACGAAAGTCAAAACAGAGCTCAAACGAACATTTTAGGCGAAATCAGATACAAGTCCAGACGCATGCCGAATGTCAACACAGAGATGTCCAGACATGTGTCTGGGCTTAGAAGTCCAGACACAAGCCGAGAGAGAAATCTGAAGAACGTCCGGACTTGTGTTCGGGCTTACAAGTCCGGACGCAAGTCGAACTGCAAACCCAGACACTGTCCACACACCCCGTCAGGACAAAGCCTAAACCGTTGGAAAGCAAAGGCATCCGAAGCCCTGTCCGGACATACATGTCTGAACAGAAGTCTGGATGACACAAAAACTGCATATTTCATAAACAAAAACAGACGAAACCAAAACCACAATCCACCATGAATATACATAATCCTTCCATATCAAAGTAGTTAATCGAAACACATTCCCATGGGGTTTTAACAGATTGAAAACGGAATTCTAAATCAAGTCGGACTCACAACGAAATAAGATAAATGCATCAAACACATTCGAAAACAAAAATGAAACTTAGAATCCCCATGGGTGAACACACCTAAACCGAATCCATCTACCACCTACCTTACATCCGAAGCACCGCATGACTCTACACAACACTCTCCTCGAATCCCCACTCGAACTCGACGAACAACAGACTGAATTAATCAAAGGTTGGAACCGAAATGAGAAACGAAGAAACCGAACCGAAGATCAACAAATCTAAACTCACAAACTCCAAACTTGGTAGACGACCGACTGACCAAAAAAAATTTCACAAGCGGAACTCCCCAACCGAATGAACCTTGGAATAACTAGAGTAAAAGAGGAAGTTGAAGAAGAAAGAAGAAGAAGAAGAGCGATGGAAGAAGAAGAGCGAGAGGGAGCGTGAACTGACTAGGAAATAAATCAAAACATGGGATGAGGTAAAATAAAAAGGAATTGGGAAAACTCTCTTTTCCTAACTTAATAAAAACTACACAAAAAGACCCTTTTACCCCTTCTTCCTTCTAAGATAGTATAAATCAACTACAAATGACTTAGTCTTACTAACAAAAGATAGAAAAATAACATACACTCCCTTTGCGAATTAGAAATAAAATAAAAAAAACCGGGGCACAACTGATGAGGTTGATGCTGGTGTACCACCTTCAAATGCATAAGATCCTACTGTTATGGAAGCTGTACGTGATAGTATCGTGGATCTTATCATGACTGATAAGGTTTATGGGTGGCGGATGCATGGGTGTAGCTAACTACCATTGCAATGGTTTTAATCAGTGTACACGTTTTATTTTAGAGCACTTTAGTTATTTTGTGTTAATATAGATGTTTAATTTAGTTTATAGAATTGTCATTTTATGGGTAATTTTTATTAAGTAGACTTTATATTATGTTTAATTAATGAAATACAACATTACAACTTACTGTGTGAATTGAGAAAAACATAACATAATAATGTTTAAAATATGTTTTTTTAGCGAATACAGTTCAAATAACAAACTAAGGGGGCGTTTGGTTCAAAGGGGGGAAACGGAATGGAATCAGGAAAGAGAATGGAGAGGAATGGAAAAGAATTCCCTTAGATTTTCCTGGTTGTTTGTTTGAGCTGGGGGAAATGAAATAAATAACCGGTCAACGGCCACCAGTCAATGGTCAACGGCTGGCGGCTGCTGGTCAATGGCCATTAATTACTGGTCAACATTCACTAGTCACCGGTCAATGGTCATTAGTCATCGGTCAATGGTCATATGTTGCCGGTCAAAATGTACTAGGGAAAGGGAATTCCATTCCCTAGTAGGGGGTGTGGAATCAGGAATAAGGGTTTTTGGGTAATACCATACCCTTTCCCTTTCCAGAAAAAAGGAAAAACTGACAAAACAAACAGCAGAAAACGGAATCATTCCGATTCCCTTTCCTGATTACCCCAAAACAAACACCCCTAATAGTATTTCCGTAATTAAATCCAACTTTCTGATAGCTGTGTCCCAATAGCGCTGACCACAATGACCGATTACAAGCCTAGAAAAAAATTACCATTTTCGCCATTGTCCTCCCACCTATATTACTCCTGTCTAATGTCTTATTCAATTAAATAATATAATTTCCCCCAACAAGACCACAAGAGGAAGATAAACAAAAAGAAATTAACAAAAATACTAAACGCGGCTGGCTGGCTGGCTGGCTGCTTTACAGTTTACACCCAGAAACCTGAAGTCCCTTCTCCATATTGCTCAAAATTAATCTTTTCCAGCTCACAGGTCGTCTCTTGTTCTTGAAGATCCGGGTGAGAAGAGTTACGATCAAAGAGGGAAAAAAGTTCTCTTTCAAATTAGAACAGAATTCCACCGTCACGGGAAAGATTTCCTGGCAATTAAGACTGCCGCAAGGATTTTATAGATACGCATTTTTGCTGGCCTTTTATCTGCTTCTGTATTGAGTTTCTTTCTGAGATCCTGAGTTCATTCTCTTCGTGGGTATTTGATCTCGGTCGCTTATTTTTGATCCCGATCGATTCAAATCAATTCCTTTGTCGGCTTTTTAGCTGCGGGTTTTGGGTAATTTGGCTTTGGGTTTCTTACAGTTGAAGATCTTGTTCAAAGTGTGGGGCTGGGTGAGTTTTTTCTGGAATTCGGTTGGTGAATTCCCCCCGGAAGGGGCGGGTGTAAGAGTTGAGAATTTTTTTCTATCCGGGGGATGATTTCTATTGGGAGTACAGATGGAGCAAAGAAGTTAGCATTAAGGGGGTTTGGTGGAGGAAGTCAGCGAATGGAGGATGCTGAGCTGGAAGAAGGTGAAGCTTGTTCTTACCAGAATGGAGACGGTGATACGAACATTGACCCTGACGTTGCTCTCTCATACATAGTAACCATTTCCTTCTCCCTATTTCTTCTCAATTCTTTTGATCTTGCTGAGCTGATAACGCTCATTTCAATCATGAGGTTTGACGTTCTATGTATAACTAAATTTCCTGGTGATAACTGCACAAATTCAACTATCAAAGCCATTGTTTGGGTGAGGTTAGACCGTTTTTGTGAAGTTAGTCTATTCTCAACGAAGATTGATTCTAATAGAGTTGTGAGGTTATATCGTCGATTAGTTTTTGTTATCGTTTCAGTTATTGGTTTATATGAAGTTTGGACCTTGGAGTGGTTGATTTGGGACGAGGGCTTGTTGATACTCTACAGCCATCAATTATGAATTACCAATCTGCAGGTCTCGGTGCATCTATTCTCTCGGCTGGTAGTGGCATGGAAGTGCTTGAAATGTGAGCAATTAGGTTTCTATAGACGAATGGTGGTGGGTAACCTCTGAAAATTTTGCAGGAACCTCGAGGTCTTAATAGCTCGATACTCCCAGGATTATGCTAGAAATGCCCATTGCTGCTCACTATTGATGGAGTGATTTTGGTTGTCAAAACTATTGTGTTTGCATCAGTTGACTCTTTTGGTTTTGTTCGATAGTGAGTATTAGGAAGCATTAGTCTGTTAAGCTATTAGCACATTTTCTGCGTCTTAGTACTGTTCATGATTCTTTGGTTTCAAGGAATTTGATTACTTGTAGACAGAGGTAAACTTGATGGCTGTTGGAGACTAAGGGGATAATGAGGTGATGCTATGTGTATCCTTTGTAAGACCTATATAAGGAATTTGTGTAGTTTTGGTTCACGAGACTGGTCGTGTTTGCAACCCTGTTGAACTCTTGATACCTGTAATGTAGTGATTACTAACAAGGAATAATCCACTTCATTGACAGTATTAATTGTATCAACGTTCTCTGTGAGCTGTAGCTCATCGTTTTTCTGTTGAGCAAATTTCCCGATCAGTTACCTTCAGACAGTTTTGGCTCTGAATCTTCTCGGGTCATTGTACCTACCATTTCAGACTGGGAGAACTCCAATTTTTTGTGCCTCTTCAGTAAACTAAGTCGTTTCTTAATTCTCTCTTATTACTGTTATGGTGTGTGTGTGTGGGGGGGGGGGGGGGGGGGGGGGGGGGGTTGTTAGTGGTTTGGATCCCGTGCAGACAAGGGATCAAACTGAAGGTTTCTGGTAGGTGCTTGTGACTGCGTATGTTACATATGGGTGTTGCCAAACACTGGGTTTTATGAGGCTTCACAAAAATATATGTAAGAAATTATACTCGTGGAAAAGGTGTCAATATTGTTGGGATATAGCACTGTTTTCTGCGCTTGTCGTCTAATCTTATTTGTCAAATTGGTATAATTTATTGGTGATGAAAGTATTCACGAACTAGGAGGAAGATGACCCATGAATGTCACTGTTATAGAAACTCCTAAAATAAACAATACATATTTGTCTGTACTTCTCAGCTAATCATATTATTAGTTAAATTGGTTTAATGTACTGATCATTAAGTGTTCAAGAATTAGGATATGCCAATTTCTTTGCCACACCCTGATATAGCTATAGATGGCTACATTACATGTACATTTGGTATATAAAAACTTTACTTTCGGTATGTTAAAACTGTACAGATGTATATACAAATGTACACATTGAATTATGATGTTACTGAAATTGTACTAAATGTACATACGGGTTTGTTAAACTGCACTATAAGCCTACAGTAACTATACTTTTAATATGTATAAACTGTACGACTATAAATGTAGCTATCTTTGGCTACATATGGTTGTAGCTAAGAGTGGTTGATAGGATATAGCGTGTTTTCTGCGCTTGTCGTCTAATCATCTTTGTCAAACTGTTATAATTTACTGGTGATGAAAGCATTGTCGAACTAGGAGGAAAATGACCCATGTATGTCATTGTTATAGAAACTCCTAAATTAAACAATACATATTTGTCTGTACTTCTCAACTAATCATATTATTAGTCAAATTGTTTTAATGTACTGGTGATAAAGTGTTCAAGAATTAGGAGATATATGGTATGTGGAGTGAACACTACAGAAACTCATAAATGAAACAATACATGAGAAACATCCTGAACCTTGTACTTCTATATGTCACAAGTGATGGAGATAATAAATAGTTTCGATTAAGCTTTTCTCTTCAGAAAACAATAAAGCTGCACAGAGGTTCATATCAGTACCTTTTTTTTATGATATTGCTGCTTTTCTTATTGATGAGGTTTCTCAAGTTTTTGCACTTACACATTAATGAGCTGGAAAGATATATAGAAACCTTACCGCCTCGCTGTTTAGTGAAATATTTCTATGTTCTTTGTTTGTACCAACTGTTATTTTTTCATGCTGATGACACAGCTATATAAATTCTCATGACTCGGCCCAGTTTTTGTGTCAAGTTTACCATTGCTAATGTATGGTGTTTTTTCCTTGAAGGATGAAAAACTCCAAAATGTTTTAGGGCATTTCAAGAAAGATTTTGAAGGAGGAATATCATCTGAGAATTTGGGTAAGATTTGCTCCGCAATACCTTGAATTACAAAGGTTTGTGGTTGTATGTTACTTTGAATTTTGTCTAGTCCTGAAAATTCATGATTTCTCCTATCTTGCAGGGACAAAATTTGGTGGGTATGGGTCGTTCCTAACGCAGCATTCACCTGTCTGGTCCTCCTCAAGAAGTCCTGCAAATTCAAAAAATGATCACAGTCTCAAATCCTCAACCAGTTCCCAGCTGGAGGTAGCCTTGTTAATTATGCAAAAAAATCCTGTTTTAACAAGCTTAATCAAAATTCTTTTGATGGAAATAGCTAGGTAATCTTACCTATGCAACTCCATGGTTCTTTAGCAGCACAGCTTGATCTTTCCCTTCAATGATGAGATGATCATTTTGGATTTGCCATCAATGAAAGAAAATATTTGCCATCAATGATTTGTGCTTCTGAATTGTCTTTTCTACAGCAAAGGAACTGCTTTTCTTTTACGCAATCTGAATACCCTCGATCATTGAAGCATGCACCGACTTCAACTAGTGGCGCCCATATACATTCTCAAAGAGCAACAGTGTCCCATGATCCACCTAGACAATGTTCACAGGACAAAGTCAGGCTCATATCTGAGGAACCAGCTAATTCCGTGGAGCAAAGAACTCTCAAAGTTCGCATAAAAATGAGTTCAGATAACTTGTCTGCTAAGAAGAATGCTGCTATTTATAGTGGTCTTGGCCTTGATGACTCCCCATCCTCATCACTTGATGGTAGTCCAATGAACTGTCAAGGCGTGCCTCAAATTGGACCTGATGGGTCGCCTACTCAAATTATCCAAGTTAGTTGCTTCTGCCATTGTTTATATTCTGTTCTTTTCAGTTTGATATTTTGGTCTTGACCTTATATTTATGCTATTATTTGATGTATCATATTTACTTTCTCTTTGAAGCAGATTATGACCGCCTTCCCGGTCTACGGAGGGCACCTTTTGTCTCCTCTTCCTGAAGCTTTAGCTAGATTGGCTGAGAAACTTCTGTTAGATTCTGATGCTGAACCGATTATAAAGCAGAGCAAGGCTAAAGATGCGACAATGTTAGTTGGAAAATCTGGGTTTTCTAAGGATTCCGAGAAAGGTGGTCAGAAAGAAGTGAATCACAGTTTTGCTCGGCTTTCGAAGGAGGCAGACTTTGACGCTGTGGCTTGTGAGGAGCTGGTTTCAAATGCTTTGAAGCTTCCACTTCTTTCTAGCTCACATGAAACATCAGTAGAACTTGCGAAAGAAAGTCTAGACGGATCCTCTTGGGTTCATAAACAGAGCAAAAAGGGCATGGTATCAGATAAATCAGGTTGTTTCTCTGATGCACTGAAACATGAAGCGATGCCACCTGTTTCCAGTTCTGATGATTTTTTGAGTAAAAAGCGTAGTAAAGAGACCGGTTTAGCTAGAAAAGTTGCTGATTCAAGAAAATTGGACTCAAAGAACGGTGTCCCAAGTGCCCCACCTAAAGATGATGATAATGTCGGTTCTAGTGCAAAGGAAGATCTTGCTAAAAGCTCAAGCAATTATGGTGGAAAAAATGGTGGGTCCTGTGGGAAGGGTAGTAAGGTTTTAATAAATGAAGAAAAAGACCTCCCAAAGCTAAGAGTTGGGAAAAGATCTACTTCCTCTGAACAGGATGGAGTGAGGCTACCTCATGGTGATGAGCAGTTGTCTTCGAAGGGGAAAAAGAAACAAAAGGGACACCAATTTACTGGTGGTACTACATCTGAAATACCCAAATTAAGCATCAAGAATGATGCTTCAGACTATAGTGCTAGCACTGATGCCCTTGATTCGGACAGAAACGAATCAAATGGTCTTTTGCTTGGAAAAAAATCACGTAAACTTAAAGACAGGTACAAGGACTTCTTTGGAGATATCAATGATGCAGGAGATGACCTTATGCATTCCCCAGATACGCCTGCTGATGTGGGATTGAAGGCTCCTCAGGTAACTGGGAAAAGCACATCTCAGGATAACACTTCAAGGGAGAGAACAAGTTCTAGGGGAGCTACTGATCAGTCAATTTCAAGGGCACGTCTTAATCGGCCCCCAAATTTCTACCATCCAACTCAAATTGGGCTCCAGGCTAGTGATGCAACTCTTATTGGAAATGATCCTCAGGATGATTGGGTGTGCTGCGACAGATGCGAGAAATGGCGGCTGCTTCCGTCAGACTTTAATGAAATCCTTCCAGAAAAGTGGATATGCAGCATGCTGGATTGGCTGTAAGTTTCATGTTGTAGTATTTATTGGTCCCTATTATTTCTTATTTTCATCTCATAGTATTGACAAGACATGATGACACTAATAATGGTGTAGTTTAGCTACTGTAAAGCCTATCTAGATGATAAAACCGCCACATTATATGGCTTATTTTTCAGGCCTGGCATGAATAGTTGCAATATTTCTGAAGAGGAAACAACAAGGGCAGTGAGAGAACGCTGTCAATTACCTGCACAGCATGTGAATGGTTTTCATGGTCCTTGGCTTGGTACTCAACATGGAGTTCCAGCATCAAGTGGATTGCACTCTGATCAGAGGCTTGATAATTTGCATGGTGGGCAGAGAAAGAACCATGTGTTGAAAGAAGCGTCAAATTCAAAGTCAACCTCGCCACATCCAGTGAAAAGCATAAGCTTAACTGATCCAGTGAGGTCTCAAGGAAATGAAATTCATTTTCAGCAAGTAAGAGGTTCTGCCGATGCGATTTTTGATACAGATCAACATAGAAAGAAAAGCAGAAAGAAGTCAACTGACAGCTATGACGATGGAGGTATCGTTATGCCTACAACACAAAAATCTCATTTTTTCATGATTTCTTTTGTCCAGGACTGAAAAACCTCTTATTGACGAAATACAGGCCTTTCTAAGCACAAAAGGATCAAACGTGAGGCAGAGCCTAATAAAGACTACTCCCGAACGTCGAAAAAGATCAAGACTGGAATTGCACTTTCTGGTGATGGAAATCGATTCTCTCCCCAGAACCAAGGCAGTGCCATGTTAGCTATATCTCAAAACAAGAATGTCAGAAGTGATGGTGCTGGGAATTCGATCATCAATCATGAAACTTCATCACGGACTTCCAAATTCGACTTGGATGATAGCTTACTAGATACCTCCAAGAAGGCAAAGTCCCAGGTTCAAGCATCCCAACATGTCAGCTCCTCAGACATGAGAAAATCCGACAATGACAATACTGATAAAAAAAAGAGGAAAGCAAGCAATTTGCAGGGCACTCATAGACATGCTGATAGTTTTGGAAGTGCGCATGAAATTGAGCCAATGGAACCCAGAAAGGCCAGAATATACAAGGACGAGGCAAAGGATTCTAGCTCAAGTAGAGGAAGTGGGAAGGTGCAGAAGAAACTTAAGAGTTCAAGTTCACGGGACTATCAATTAGGGATACATGTAAATCCCACTGTGCATAGTGTGGAAGATAACAGACCCATGAAGAGAGATTTGGGGTCCTCTGCGACTTCCAGTTCGTCAAAGGTTTCTGGATCTCGCAAGTCAAGATCCAATCTACAAGAAGTGAAAGGCTCTCCTGTGGAATCTGTTTCTTCATCCCCATTCAGGACTGTGAATTATGATAGATTAAGTTCCAAGAACATAGTGGAAAAGGATGATACCTATGGTATTTCTGTTACTGCTAAAGACAGTTCTAAAGGACATGCAGATATTGAAGATGATAGTGGTGGAAGTGCTGGATATGGTATTATTCGGAAGACTTTGCCTGAGACTGGCAAGCATCATAAATTCCATGAGCCATCAATTGTTGGATTGGGGGACAAAATTCATAGTGGCTCCCATGTGGTGACTGGAAGTGTCCCAGATGAAAATTCTGACAGACATCATTCTAGCAGATTAGCCAAGGATCACTCGTCACGATCAAAGGACCAAAATAAAAAACCTATGTCAGTTTCAAACAAGGTGAAATCCGAAGTATCTGAATCCCTTAATAACTCACTGAATCAGGCAAACCATCTTAAAGACAAACCAAGGGAACATAGAGTCAAAGCTCAAGAGAAAACCGGTCTGTTGTCTGAAGGAAACGAAGAGGATTGTGATGGAAGAAAAAGATATTCAAAAAGGGCTTCAGATGGAGGTAGCAGAAAAGCTGGCAAGTTGAAATCGGTTGCACTAGAGGATCCACTTGTTAAGAAGGATGGCTTAGGCAACCATGAAGTGGGCTCTTTTTGCAGGAAGAAACGATTATCAGAATTTGAGGAAGGGAGAAATTCAAATAGGTCTGATCTGGAGAATAAAGATCAAATGAGATCATCCACTGGGAAGGAGAAGTCAGGATTCAATGGGGAGGTGTCAAATAGGGTGATGCCCCATGAGGAGACTATTGTTGACAGTTCTAAATCGCAGGGTGGCCTTGAAAGTGACAAAGCTTTGAAGGTGGAAGTGACCACCAAGAAAGCTGATGGCCAGAATAGAGTGTCCTCCTTGCCATCAAGGCTCTCTAATGGGCACAAAGTTAAAGATCGTGATGCCTCTAGTCCAATGACAAGGGAATCTCATGGCCAAGCTGCTCTAAATGCTCTTAAAGAAGCAAAAGATCTTAAACACCTTGCTGATCGTCTAAAGGTTGGGGAGTAGTTTCTTTTTGCTCTCTTCTGCTATCTAACTTTCCTCAGAAAAAAGAAGATGATCAATTGCTTGTTTTGATATCTTAAGACTGTGTTCTGCAGAATACGCAGACAGTAAGTGAGAGTACCGGATACTACCTCCAGGCTTCGCTGAAATTTCTGCATGGGGCATCCTTGCTTGAAATTAGCAGCAGCGAGAGTGGCAAGCGCGGGGATATGGTTAAAGCCATGCAAGTATACGGTGATACTGCAAAGCTTTGCGAGTAAGTGTATTCCAAAAGCCTATATATTTCTTTCAGGCTCACTTAGCATCTTGTCCATGCTGATTGTCAAAAGTGTTAGTTAAGGGAAAGGCAGAGTGTCCAAAAGGGTTGTCTTACATTGATGTTTTCTACAAAGTGACCCAAGGAAGAGTGGCTTTTTCTCTGAGCAATTTCTATACTGGAGAAGCTTAGATAATGACCTAGGAAATTTCAGCTCAAGAGCACTCCATATCTCTATTTCCTTTTATTCTCTGGATTTTATCCAGCAAAACGAACCTGGCTTTGCCTCTTTCCTCCTCTTTGATTTTTTCCCCTAAATTAAATAGGTTCTGTGCCCATGAATATGAAAAGTCCAAGGACATGGCAGCTGCTGCCCTAGCCTATAAGTGCATGGAGGTGGCTTACTTGAGAGTAATCTATTCCTCACACCCTTCTGCAAATAGAGATCGGCATGAGTTACAGGCTTCTGTTCAAATGGTTCCTCAAGGTATGCCCTCTTCCCATGTTCAGATCTTAGCACATGTTGTTATTCGGTGAATTATTTGACATTCATGGAGATGAAAGGTTTTGTCTTCTGTGTTGCATTGCGAAGTAATATCTTGTGTTGAGTCTGTTTTAATTTTTTATTGTCACCATGGTACACCTGGCCTTTCTAATGAAATTGGAAGGCTTCTGACATGTAGGACTGAAGTTTTCTTTTGTACACTCAGATGCATGTTTTGTTTAAGTTTTACCTAAAATCTCTAGTAAAAGTGTGTTCATATTTTGAGTACTAACTGGTTTGGTGGAAGACTTGATGTTTCGTTGAAATAGAATTAGCTACACAGTCATTCAGTTTAAATTAGATGAGATGGCTGGCTTGGTTCTGACTTTGTCTGAAACCTTAAGGAAATTAAGATACGTGCCTTGTGGCAGAAGAAGGCTTCTGATGTACAGCCAATTGTGTTTATTTGTTCAAAAGTGCTACAATTGGCTTCACAGTAGCTCATATTCAACGGAATGCCTGAGCTGATATTGCCTCTAATTGGGTCTGATTAGTGCTTTCTGTTTACCTTGGTAGCTTCTCTACTGATTAGACATCTCTAAATTGGAGTGCGACTTTGATAATCTTGGTGATTACCAATAAGTTGATGGGACTGATTTAGTTTAATGGAAGTATGAAGATCTTACATCAATTTGGTCATTATTGCCCAGGGGAATCACCTTCGTCTTCTGCCTCCGACATTGATAACACACACAACCCAGCAACAGCGGAAAAGCTTGTTCAGTTGAAGGATGGAAGTTCTCCTCAGACAGCTGGAAACCATGTTATTGCTGCCCGGAATCGTCCAAATTTTTTGAGGCTTTTGAAATTTGTAAGTTAAAGTATCATATTGCTCTTATGTTTCTTTCTTTAAGAGATAATGGCAAACTCTTGTTGAAGTACATAATTTGGCTTAACTTGCTTCAAGCTGATCCCATTGTACTGACTCGGTTCAAACTTCTGTTTGAGATTTTATTGCCTGTTTGAAGTACCTACTTTGGAACCCTGTTCATATAGGATAGAAGTTCAAGTACTTAAATAAGTCATCCCTGCATCTGGACCCTTTAATCTGTGTTTTTATTGGCTTAATCTGGGACATTTTTTGTATTGTGTTCCTAAAAATCATACATGCTTCTACATTCTGTTGGCTTAATCTGGGACAATTTTTGTTTTGTGTTCCTAAAATCATACATGCTTCTACATTCTGAAATTCTGGTTGCTGCAGATGCAGGATGTAAATTCTGCAATGGAAGCGTCAAGAAAAGCACAGAGTGCTTTTGCAGCAGCTAAGGCAGATATACGGCAATCACATTTGAAAGATGGAATTGAATCAATCAAGAGAGCTATAGATTTCAATTTCCATGATGTGGAAGGACTATTGCGTTTAGTGAGACTAGCAACAGAAGCAATCGTGAAGCAATCATAAAAACAAAGCATTCAACCTACATTGTGGGGAAAAAAGAAATGCCAACAATGGGATGGATCTAAAGCTAAGCTAATAGCCCTGTTCCAAGGACAGTACCGTGTTGGTTGTGAAAGATGTGAATATTTCTTGCTTGGCTTTAGCTTCTTCATGGAAAAAAGTGAAGTAATTTAGAGAAGCCATGTGCTTTACACTACAAATGACATGGATTCATTCTCATCCTTGGTGGAGCTTCACTGTCCGTATGGACAAATGCGGCGATAGCGTTTAAGACCTATTATTCTTTACTGTTTCCCATAAACATGGATGTTTTGTAGAAAACTAATGGTCAATGCTGGATATTAACGTGTAGAGAAGAGTAAAGCATTGTCTCATTTGAATAAGCAGCTGGCCACTTTAGCTCGTTACTGAGATACAGCATTTTTTCTAAATGCTGTTTCCAGTAATAAAAAGAAATTTGCTTAGTTTTCAGGGTTCAGTTCTGTAACTGTTGTAAAAAAATTCAGCGAGAGCAATTTGTCTATTTGTTTCATTCACAGAGGAAAGTTAATGAAATGGGAATTCTAGAGGTGATCGCTTCACAAGTATGCATATGTGGATAGTCTTTTTTATTCCCTTCTTCCCTAACACTTAGCAACATGCCCCCTTTCTTTTTCGTTTTTACTTTTTTTTTTAATCAATAAATCTGTGCAGTTGATGAAAGTGCAACCGGATGAAGATTGGTAAGTCTGTGGAAATTAAGAAAATAATTCCTTCAGATTCGTAACTTATGCGATTATTCTGAGATTTCTCTTTGATGTGTGCAGGAAGCTGCTTGCGGTTCAAAACACTCTGTATTTACTCCTTCAGCTGAATGTAATCTTGAGAAATAAGGTAATATTGTTTCTGCTGCATTATCTGAGGATCTTAGTACGAATTAAACTGGATTATGTTCGTTTTTAGAGATTTTTTTCTTTGTCCTTATATTCGTTGATTGGTCGGGTTCTTCTTCATTCAGAATCCGATATTGTCTCCTTTCTTCCTTCTGCATTTTGATTGATGGAACTGATTTTGTCCTTGATTGATTAGATATTATTCTCAACCAAGCGGCCATAGTCACAAAATCATGTTTCAGCTTTTTGATTATCTGGATTATCATTTGTTTGCAAAGGACTTGTTATCATTGCATGCTGCGGTTGACTTTCAGGTGGTTGTGGCTTGCATAAGTTGTACAAAAGCTTTTTGTCATCTAGGTTCTGATGCGATGGCACAACACTGTACGCTGAGCATCAGAGTTCTACTGAGTATAGAAAGTTCTCAGTTCTCAAGTTCAGTGTTTGTGTGCTGTGCATTCTGTGAGTCCTTGGAGGTAGGGTGGGTTTGGTTGGGCATAAATGACATCCTTGCTATTGGTATGGCTTTTAGCTAATAAGCTGTCCGGTGAGAAAATGCATGTGGTCCGAGTTAAGATTTCGAGTCTTAATATGCCACCCAATTAAAGTGCCAACAACATCCTTGTGACTGAAGCTCAACTGATAGGCGCTAGCAGCTGCTGATGTCCGGCTATGAGATTCTTGTATGAATGGTTTTGCAGAAAAGACAGTAGTGTATCCTAAGAGTAAATGATCAAGCCAGAGGTTTCCTATCGTCAAATGTACATCTCATTCGAGTCTTTTTACTGGAAGGGCTTAGAAAGCTCTCTTGAATGTATACCTATTAGCATTGCATCAACTTAACCCAGCCCCAGTGGATTGGCTGGGGATGGAGTGTCCTACACTATAAATTTTTAAACATTGCATCACCCTGTGGTATCTGCGCTTTTGAACAAGTTCCCTGTGGTTGCGTCATTTCACTAGCTATAAATTGTTCCAAGTATCTGAATTGTTATTGACCTGTAAACTATCGATTCTTACTGTTAGGTATGTCTGTACTTTTACAAATATTACTATCTGTAAAAGGTTGGTCCTCGAACTATAAAAATGTCTGAAAGGTTCCCTCAGATCTCTGAAAAATCCAGTTGGCCAAATTTGTAACTCACATACTCTTAACCCACAGGGTTTTAAGTCCATTTCTTTAGTTTTCTAGGATGGCCCTTGAATATCATTAAAACGGTTAAAAAAATATCGATTAAAATGTATGCTATGGACATTAACACATTTTTCTGCTGTATGAAATAACTTATTTTGTGAAATGAATAATTATGTAGCAATTGTTGAAGAAAGGGAGCCACGATGCAGTTTTTTTACAATGATAAATTACTTCGTATATGAGTAATAGGTAAGATACAAAGCAAGCACTGTCTCTTTCTATGGAAGGCAATTTGTCAAGGCTCAAAATTAAAGACGTCCTGGGTTGGAACAACTTTGATGAATTTAAAGTGTTGCTGCAACTTGACTCAATATGAGCTCTATTCTAACAACAAAAAAGTGTGAATCCGCAAAACATACATTATTGTTTGATGTTTTATCAAGTATGCAAAACGTAACTGTATGCTAGTAACATACACAAAAGCTTAAAGAAGAAGTCCAAAAAGTGATTTTGGAGAAAACTATGGGCATTACAAAGAGTGAACAAAAAAGTGGGGGACGGAAGATCTATATCAAAAAGGGAAATTTCATGAAATGCCACTATATTTTGCTAATTCACGAAATGCCACTAAAAAAAAAGTCAAGAAATGCCACTATATTTTGTGAAAAGTCCATGAAATGCCACTATATACAGAAAAAAGACAAAAATACCCCTACTAGTTAAAAAATTATTTTTAAAGTTCACAATATACCCCTAAGTTTTAAAAATTAACAAAAATATCAAAATACAATAAAAATTAAAAAAAAAAAAAAAATTAAAAAAATCAAAAAAATTAAAAAATCAAAAAATTAAAAATTAAAATATCATTAAATAATAAAAAAATAAATATCTCATTTTTTTTCAAATTTATTCAATACCATAAGAAGAATATTGAGTTCTAAACAAATTATTTATACCGATTTTTCTACCAATTTAGTACCATAATTTATATCAAATAAGTACCATAATTTTTATCCTACATTTTTTTTATTCTGAAAACGTTTTATTCTACAATTCAAACATGTTTTACTATGTTATATTATATATATATATATTCTCAGTTGCCCTACCTCAAATAAATTATTATGTTTAGAATTTTAGTTTTTAAATTTTATCAGCAATATAAAAAAATTATTTACTTTAAGAATAAATAATAAGTTGCATATTATTATTCTGAAAATATTTTATTCTACATTTCAAACAAGTTTTACTATTTAATATTGTATGTTATATATATTTCTCATTCGCTCTATTTCAAATAAATTATTATATTTAAAAATTTTAGTTTTTAAAATTTATCAGTAATATAAAAAAATTATTTACTATGAAGAAATAAATAATCTAAATTGATAGAAAATAATAATTAAAAAATGTATGATAAAAATTATGGTACTTATTTGGTATAAAAATTGGTATAAATTATTTGCTTAGAACTCAATATTCTTTTTATGGTATTGAATAAATTTTAAAAAAGAAAATATTTATTTTTTAATATTTAATGGTATTTTCATTTTTTAAATTTTTTATAAATTTTTAATTTTTATTGTATTTTGATATTTTTGTTAATTTTTAACACTTAGGGGCATATTGTGAACTTTAAAAGTACTTTGTTAACTAGTAGAGGTATTTTTGTCTTTTTTCCATCTATAATGACATTTTATGAACTTTTCAGAAAATATAGTGACATTTCGTGACTTTTTTTTTATAGTGGCATTTCATGAATTAGCCAAAAATATAGTGGCATTTCATGAAATTTCCCTATAAAAAATTACACGTCTTGATCCATTTGTTAAGGACTGTGACACGATTAAATGAAATATTGTTCCATATAATTAATTTGTGTAGTGGATAGATTAAGAATAAGTTGGCAACGGAGGATTACATTGTAGAGGATTTGTGCAAGAATAAGTTGACAACCAAGGAGCACAAATTTTTTTGTTCTCTTGTTGTTTATATTGATGATAGTGTAGGTCCCGTGGAGCTTTCTCTTGTGTTTTCTTTTGCACTTCTTCAATACCTTTTTTGTTTCATTTTGTCTGCTAACACCCACTTCTTAACAACTTATGACACAACTTCTTGAGACTTCTTCACGAGAAACGAGCTCCTTCCGAGTTTATAACTCCATTTCATAGGTTTTTTGGGACTGATGCACATAGCATCCATAGTTAAACAATACTAAGTGCAATGATTTGTATTCCACCCCCACAAACTTTCTTCCTTATCTCGCATTTAGTAATAAGTGGTTTAGTCAAGTTACATAGATTTAGGCCTTTGAGGAGTTGGGATTCCCATATCTAGCTGCCTTGAGGTCAACTTCCATAACCTTTCCACATTTAGAAAACCAATGACCCATAGACTTCATTGTCACAGTACTCGACTAGTAGTTCTGGTAAGTGTACCTAGACTTCAAGATTCATTACATCTTTCATTTGAGTCTTGAACTTAGAGGCCTCCATCTATGAATGAAATGGTTAGAGATGGCATATAGTCCCTCATTGAATACATACTCATAATCTTTTTGGTCAAGGAAGGTCACACCGTAGTACCCATTTTCCATGTCCAAAAGTTTAAAACTAGAAGTGAGTCTCCATCTTTACTTCAATCGCTTCATAGATGTCCCAAGATTGAGAAGAATTTATTTTTCATTCATAAACATGAAGAGGACGCGTTGTCCTTATATATACCACCCTGAACACTTTTTAAGAATAATAAGAAATTATCCATACAAGGCTAAACAATAGGATACGTATATATACATAAGCATATTAAGAAATCAATAAAAAATACTATAAAATTGATAATATGTTGACAAAAACAATTTATATTCTATTTAAAGAGATAATATCATGTTTAAACGTTCAATTAAAACGAAACATTTAAGAGATGCAAGAGATTTGATCTCAGATTCATATTTCAGTTGTTGCTTATTCTCATTTTTTTATTGCTCATCGCTACCCATCACTGTAATAATGTATGACCACTTGAGCTTTATTAACCCCTATAAATTGTTCGAACCAATCCCTTGGAGATTGTTTTAGGCCAAAACTTTGGTCAGCCTACTAACCATATTCTCCTCGTTATAAGTTTCACATCCGGGAGAAATTCTCATGTAAATCTTTTAACACAAGTCACCATGAATAAAAGCAATTTTAACATTATATTGAGCAAGACCCAAACCAAATTAAGCTGCTAGAGAAAGAATGATTTAAACTATATTGGGCTTCAACAGAGGCGAAGGTCTCCTGATGGTCTGTGTAACACCCCGGATTTTCTAACATTTTATTTGGTCAATTATTTAACAATATAGGTATGATATTAATACGCAGTAGGATTAAATCCTAAATCCAGAGTATTATCTACACTCGCAGCTAAACGAGTGCTAAGGCTCAAACTAATATTCAAATAATCCAAACCATCATTATTGATACAAGGAATCTGTTAAAGTCATAATAGTCTTTAGTTAATGTTAGTACTTAGTCTAGTGGGGTCGCTGTCCCATCCCATACACTTTATGAGGACCTGTGACAGAAATCCAAACAAACAAACAAAGAGCCACGATAAAGTTAGAAAATTGAGTAAGTTACCACTTCACTTAGTAATAACATTTTCTCTTTGAAAACAATTTAACATTATAGTCATGCATCAACACACAAGTCATTTTAACAATGTTATCACATAATCATAAAGCAAACTTTGTATAATACTTCATGTTTGTTTCCTTAATAAACTCAAGAATAAATACCCAGATTAATTAAATTATCTTCCTTGTCCTAACGCGCAGCCAGGACAAAACAACATTCTCACTTTTGGGTACAACACGCAGCTGTAACCCGGATCCCAACATGCAGCCAAGAATCCAACCTCACCACTAAATCCTTAAGTGTTCACACCCCCCAATAGTTCAAAAGACTAAGGAGTAGATCTAGGGCTAACTGTGTCCTAATGCGGCCACAGTATCTCAAACTCGTGCGTCCTAATGCGGCCTGTCGTGCAAAAACTATATAGCAAAGTATATATATCAATGCAAGGAATAGGCAAGTGCACCTAATTGATGTAGTACAACAAGTGTCGTATCCACAAGGAAATTGGTCCTAACTTCCTAGTCTCGGTAATTAGTAATTGAAATGAAGCAATAAACGGGGGTTTAGCCGGTGGCAAGCTTGATTGTGTTGGTTTAGTAATTGAAAGAACAACAATAAACTAGAAATGATAGTTTAATGGATTAGATGGAGGAGTACTTTGGGAATTTGGCAATCACCCAAACTTCCTAAACATGCTAGCAATTCTTCTTATGCCATAGTTATCTTTTTAAAACAAGGATAATAACCCTCAAAACCAAAGATGGGATAAGTCTTACTTAGTTAATTTTAACCTTCAAAACCAATTAGGATTAAACTCACTAAGTAGCATTAAGCAAGTTCTAGATAAAAGAACTAAAATATACCCACTACCCCTTTTGGTGTAAATCAAGGGTTCTCTCTCAATTTGGTCACAAACCCTAACTCAAAACCAAATTATAGAAAGGGTTCACCACGAATTCACTTAAGTGATCAATTTAAGAGCATTGAAAGATAATCAAGAGAGAAACAACTATATTAAGGCATAACAAGGTTCACAAGCACATTCAAGGGTTTGGGGTCAAAAACCCATCCCAAAGCACAATGAAGTTCTACTCAAATATAGAGAAGAGAAAAATAATAAAAGGGGGAAGAAAAACCATTAATGGAGCTTGGAAGCTTTGAAGAAGGTGAACTTTTCCTTCTTCTCTTCTTCCTCTTCTTTCTTCTCTTTTTTCTCCTCTTTTTCGTCCTCTCTCTCTATTTTCTCGAGTGTGGAATGAAAAGTGAGTAAGTGTGTGTAAGTTTCTCGTTTTTAAAACTAAAAACTGGACAAATTTACGTTCTGACTGCCCCACAGGGGCGGTCGGCCTGAGGCGGTCCGAACCAAAGAAAAACTCGTGTGACAGACTCAACTCGACCGCCCCACAGGGGCGGTCGTCCTGGGGCGGTCTGGACCAAAGAGCAAATCTTGTGTCGAACTTGGCCTCAACCGCCCCACAGGGGCAGTTGGCCTGGGGCGGTCCAGACCAGAAGAGAATTTTGAGCTTTCGACTGCCCTACAGGGGTGGTCCTCAGGGTAGGTCTCCACTAGAAACGGTCTTTTTGCACCGAAATCATCCCCATTTGACCCATTGTCTTTGACACACTCCTCATGGTAATAAAGCTTGGCCATAAAGTCTTGAGAATCTTCAAAAATCATTGCTCGAATGAGCTTTTACTATATTGTAATCAAAATCGTATAAGTTCACCTGTATTAACAAAATGCTCTATAAAGTGGTGAAATAGGTCAATGGGCATGAAATGAAGGTAAATAAAGACCTTATAATTACATTATTTCACCACTTATCACAGCCGCATCATCATCTTATCCATGTGTCCTAATACGGCTCACATGTACCATGGTATATTCTTCCTTATAATTTATTTATTCATTGTTTATTCACCTTATAATCTCATTAAAATCCACATATACCACACAAATTCAATCATGCCACAATATCATGACTAAATAATTAAAGATTCGTATAATCATATCATTAACATTTTCTCATTATTCTCTCCTCCTAAAATAATATCCAATTATTCACCGACGTCCACCATAAAATAAACCGTGCACTTAACATTTCCAGTAATAATTATCATAAATAATGCATCCCCAAAATAATAGTCACTCACAGATAACATCACAACCACTAAAAAGAATTATTTTACGGAGTTAATACAAAGTTAGTGAACGCAGTAACTTACCTGAAATTCAGGTGAAACTCGCACCACAATCAACTGGTGAATAAAGCACTACTCCTCGCTAACAAACTCTGAGCCTAAAAAAAATTACGGGCATTATTAGATACCTGGATACTTTAAATTTAATTATAAATAAATTACCATAAATCATAATGATTAATTTACTTTAAAAATATATAATAGTAACATATTATAATTCTGCTACAAATTAAACACTGATTAAAACAAGCATTTAAATTAATAGAGTGCTAAATAGAATAAAAAGATAATAGAAAAAAATAATAACAGTGACAAATTAGCTGATGTCAGTGCTGACATCAACGGCTGACATCAGTAGTGATGTCATCAGCGGTTGAGGCTAGAGTGCTGTATGTGAGTAGTAGTTTTTTTTTTTGTGGGAGAGAGTGTTTTGTTTTTTTTTTGTTTTTTTTTTTGCTTTTTGTACGGGAGAGTGTGGGTATGGGGAAAAAAAGTTTTTTCCTCTGTACCGAGGTGACATGAAATACCCCGAGTAATTACCACTTTAAATTAGTGAAGTTTAAATTAAATTATGTGCAACAATTACAATAAAACCTTATGGTATTAAACTATAGATCCAAACGGGTACTTATGCCGCGTATACATATCGGTACGTGGTACGCAAATATAAGCTCATATGAATAAAATCATAAACGCGACGAGATTATCCGAAAATATCGCGTTATATAATCCGGATATAAAATAATGTATGAACAATTAAATTTAGTATATACATGTCCGAAAGCGTGACAACGTTACATATTAATATAGTCACGTACTTATATATGTACGAACACGAAAATACATGTACGTAACGTTACATATTATAACGTTGTAAATAATAAATAATAACGTCGCATAAGCGCATATAATCAAAACGCGACAAGTATATACATATACGTATATATATAACTAACAACGTAACTAATAAATTAGTCAAGTATAAAGCTAATAACGCGACATATTATATAGTCGCATCTATATACAATTAGCATAAATAGTTGGTACAAAAAAAAAGGAACAAAAACGCTCCCGCCGGATTCAACCCAAACCTCCCATACCTTCCCCGAATACCTTAACCGTTGAGCTGTGCCGAATTCAGTGACAAATACCAACGAATTAAATCTACTATTGAGTCTATTAAGGTAACAAAAAAAAACCAAACATACCGTTGCAGTACCTCTGTAATAACAGTTCCTTCCTCCTCCTCGACGAGTTGCTATTTTTTTTCAAACGCCCATACCCCCTTGTAATTTGAGACCGCAGGCGGGACTTGTCCCTACTTAATTTCAGTAAAGTGTCAAGCATATCAGAGACTTTTTTTTCCCAAACTCCCACGCCATGGGAATCAGTAGCAACCAGTAGTTATATTAATACCACCCAGCTGCTCTCCTGTTCTTTCCCTCTGTCGATGCAGTCCCAAATCCTCACCCAAGTCCCTCTAACCTTCTGCACTTCTCACGCATTAACCTGGCATGAAGATCAGCTAGCACAATCTTTGGAGATTCTGGAACAGAACCTCTCCATGAACTCCCGCAGGTGAGGTGAAGATTCCTGTTGCTTTAAGTCCCTTAGTTCCCTCTGTTTGTTGTCCAAATAGAGTGTTAACCTCCTTTTTGTTTAGCTTTCCAGCAACTGGAAGAGCTATACAATCCTAGCGCAACAGCCTGTTCAATTGCATGAGAAAAAAAACTGTCCAAGGTAACTCTCTAAACACTGCATGCTCAAGAAATTTTAACCACTTCTCGGTAAATATGAAGAACTAACCTGAAACCTTTTCTTGTGGCTGTCCGGTTGTGAGGCCAAGAGTTCTGAGTCAGACTGCCAATCAAACTGAAGAGAATCCAAGGAGAAACTAGCTCCTAGTCCAGGTAAGAAGAAATAAAAAAAAGAGGACTACCGTGAATCTGGACATTAAAACTCTTGGTATCAAGGTCTGGAATGAGCAGCAACTTACCTCAGCATTGATTCTGTCTAGGTACGAAGCATACCAAGGAATACCAAGAGCTAACTCAGGAAAAACGAACCTTTAATACTCAAGGTTGTAACCCGCAACTCCTACTTGATGTATGTCTTAAAAAAAACTGTAACTGCTGCTCTACCAATATTTAAACCTGATAACAAAGGGCTGGGAAGTTCCTTGCGCTGTGTTGCTATGGTACTAGCGAAATGGTGGTTTAAACACCGAACAAAGAAGCTAAAAATGTTTGAGAGTTGCCTAAAACCAGTTAGATGGTCCATAGGTAGTAAACTAAAAAATATCAAGACAGAATCTGGTTGTGAGTTGTAGGTGTAACAGCAGTAAAACTGATGTGTTGGATTGGGATTTTGTGCTTACTGGCGTCAAACTGGTACGGTGTTGCCTTAGGATAATGGCTAGCAAATGCAGGGCATTGAGCAATCAGTGTATCAAGTACTGCAGGATCAAACCACTGCTCAATGTTCAGAAAACTCTGTACAAATCAGCTAACAGAAAATACCAATGCAGAATGAGTCTAAACTCTGCAACTCTGCCTTCACTGTACAATCGAATTCAGAAACACTATAGATGTTGTATGGGCTGGATAATGAGCTTAAAATTCTTTTTAACACATTATACAAGTGTAACTAAGCTGGGGAAGATTACAGAAACCAGGTAACACACTAAAAAGAGAAAGAAGAAGTGGAGCACAGAAGCTTAGTTTCAGTCTTCTGCAAATTCTTTCCAGTTCTGTTTTCTGTGTAAGAGCTTTAGAGGTGTATTCCTTGTTGCTTTGGGTTGTCCTTAGGTTTAAAATCCTGATAAGACGTTAACTAAGTGGGTACAACAACTGGGAGGAAATTGGAAACCAGATTCGTGGGTAACAGAATCATAAAAGCTCAACCACAGTTTCAGCTTTACATTGTTATCAGTTTCTGCTGACCCTCTTGTTCAGTATAGGGATACATCAGTGGGTTAGTTTGTTATTGGAGATAAAATATAGCTATAACTATTAACTAGTACTAAATAGTTTGAGGGAATGAGAGCTAATCCGAGAAACAACAGAAAATGAAGAAAGTATATCAGTTTTTGAGATTTTTGTGTTCTGCTGTGTACTACCTTTACTGAAGTAATCTAAGAGCTTGTGTCTACCTTATGACTGATCTAAAAGCTTACTAAGCGTGGGGCTAAGTGTAAACAAATGGGAGGAGTGGTAAGTCAGTCTAGAGTACAGAAAGGAAACCAATGCAAGAGAACACATCAGTGCAGATTTCAGCTTTGGCAATCTCGGTTTCTGCATATAATCTTGAGAGGGTTAAACAATGTGGTTGTGAGACTGTGATGAAGTAAAACCCTGATGGAACATTGAATTGGTGGGTAAGCATTTTGGGAAAGAACTAGAAGTTAAACTCTTGGACAAAGAAAAGAGAAAGAATAAGCACATCAGTTTTATACTTCCCGTTTCCTGCAACATCCAGGTTCCGTGTAAAGAGTTTCAAAAGTGAGTCCATGTGGTGTTGTGCTAGATTAGAGTTTAAAGTCATACTAAGACTCGTAACTAGGAGCTAAACCATTCGAGGAAAGTAGGAACTTGGTCAATGAAAGGAACTGAAAGACAAAAAAAATGTGTATCAGTTTCCGTTTCAGTGCTCTGCGACATTCAGTTTCTGTCTGAGTAGTTTCCCAGGGATGTTGCTCATATTGTGTCGATCTGGTTCTAAAGTAAAATCCTGATGCAACACCTAACTACCTGGGGAAGAAAATCAAAAAAAAATTGAGAGTTATATGAGTAAACCAGGAACAGAGATAGATGCAAATGTATCAGTTTTATAGTTTCAGGTTTTCAGCTTTCACTTCCTTTTTCAGTCTTGTACAGAAAGGTTTGAAGTAGTAGAATTGGGTGCCAAAGAATCTAAGATACCTCTAACATACCTTAATAAGTTTATAAGGTCATTGGGGGAACTAAGAAGTCAGATTAATAGATGAAGGGAAAAATAGAAGAGAAGACATCAGTTGATGTTTCAGCTTTGTTTCCAGTTCTCCAGCTTCTGTATAAAAGAGTTATCAGTGAGTTTAGGTTGTTTATAAGTTCAAGATCTTACTAAACCACTTAACCAAGAGGGTAAAACAATTGGGTGAGAGTCGAAGGTCAAATTCGTGGACAAACAAGAAAATATAGAAGAGAAGGTAGCAGGTCACGTTTTCTGATTTCAGGTCTTCTGTTTTGTTTTCTGCACCATCACACATCTGTATAACGAAATTACAGTAGCAATAACAAGTTGTTCTGTGGTTGTTTGGAGCTTAAAAACCTCGACAAAACACTTAAATAAATAGGGGAGTGCTTGGGTGACAGATTAAAAGACAGCTCAACAAACTGAAAGAAGGAAGGAAAATGGAAACGCACAGATTGACGTTCAGATTTTCTAGAACCTTTGCTTCTGTAAAATAAATTCTAGAAGTGTTACCAGCATAGTCTTGGGTTGATCTTGAGTGCAAAACCTTACTAATACATTAGACTAAGTATAGATAATAAGGGGGATGCTAGAGAAAACAGTTAGCACATGAAAGAGGGTGATAGGAGTAGGAGAATGTAGAGTCTTGATTTCAGTTTTCCAGTTTCTCCAGTTTCAGTATAAGAATGTTTTAGTAGAATTAACGGTGTTGTTTTGGGGTGTTTCTGAGTTGAAATCTTGCTAAGACACTTAGCTAGTTGGGTAAACACCTTGGGGGAAAATTAGAAGTCAGTTTAACTAACTAAAAGAAAGAATGAAGAAGAAACATACAGATTGGGTTTTCAGATTTTCTGTAATCGTTGTCTCTGCATAACGGTAATCTAGATGGTATGAGAGGGTTGAAGTGCCTGGAAATGAACCTAGAACTGTGATAATACATCTACCTAAGAGTTTAAACACTTTGGGAAAAATTAGGAATCAATCTAATGCAATAAAAGAGGAGTTGGAATGGAAGTATTCACACGTTTGATGTTTCAGTTCACTGAAACTTGTGCCTCTGTATGATCGATTTTCAGAGGTGTTAAAAATGGGGCGTCGGTCTAGTAATGAACCCAAACCATTACTAATACACTTAGCTGGGTTGGTAAAACATTTTGGGAGAGTTAGACATCAGTTGGCACATTAAAGGTGAAGCTAGATAAAAGTATACACAGATACTGTGTCTCAGATTCGGTAATTTTGGTTTCTATACAAACATGTTTTAGGAGTATTCTAAAGATTATAATACTATGATAATAGGTTTAAGACAGTACCAACCTATATAGCTAAGGGGGAATACATCTTAGGCGATATAAACTCCTTCCTAGGTAACCTGTCACAAGGTGGTGCGTAAAGTACTCTAAACATTTGTTAACGAGAGGGCTTAGCTAACGTGTAAAACGTCATTATAAATGCCCTAGAAGCAACATTAAGTTTAAGGCTAATACTTGGAAAGTCCTAAGGGCCACTATAAGTTTAGCATTCAAAAGTTCATCTAGGGAATAACACCCGATATAAATGAGATAAACTAGAAAAGTGTCATCACATGAAATCATGAACTGACACATTATATTTAATCATCGTTAGGTCCGTGACGAACGTAAATTGAGACCCCGTGTGTGAGACGACACATGCTTCTGAATAAGGTATGGACATGTGTGGTTCGTATGTTGCCGTGTTACACGGCTTGTGTGCTGTGTGCCTTGTTTGACTATGACCACAAGACTAATGCATGAAAACGAGTGTTTGTTTTACCGTACTTATTTGTCGGTTGTGAGCTTGCGTAAAGCATGTGAATGGATTGCTTATTTTCCTTGCTTACCCGCTTGCTATTATTATGCATATTGCTTGCGCGCACACAGTAATGTAGTCCCTTCTCGTTGATGAAACCTTGAGATGAAACACAACGAACTTCGTAAACAAAACAAAGGTACTACATAAAGGAAAAACTCCTCTTAACTATAGAGAACCTCTAATGACACCCACTATGGTGTCGAACTATCAATGATAATGATAAGCCAATACCCGTTGAAAAGGAATAGGGAGACGACCCTTTGTATCCGGGGTAGAGACCAATAATATAAAAAGGAATAGGGAGACAGACCCTTTGTATCCAGGGTAGAGACCAATAATATTAAAAGGAATAGGGAGACGGACCCTTTGTATCCGGGGTAGAGACCAGTAACATTAAAAGGCATAGGGAGACGGCCCTTTGTATCCGGGCAGAGACTAGTAACATTAAAAGGCATAGGGAGATGGACCCTTTGTATCCGGGCAGAGGCTAGTAACATTGAAAAGGAATAGGGAGACGACCCTTTGTATCCGGGGTAGAGACTAGTAACATTAAAAGGCATAGGGAGACAGACCCTTTGTATCCGGGGTAGAGGCTAGTAACATTGAAAAGGAATAGGGGGACGAACCCTTTGTATCCGGGGCAGAGGCTAGTAACATTGAAAATGAATAGGGAGACGGACCCTTGGTATCCGGGGCAGTGTCTAGTAACATTTAAAAATGATAGAGAGAGAGAGAGAGAGAGAGAGCTATCCGGGAATGGAAGATTGGCTATGGACAAGACGTTCTCCAAATTGCGGTGATAAAAGAATTCACAATTAATCCTTAAGGAAACAAGGAAAGATTGGCACCTACATGATATGGTCACGGGATCTAACTATATCCCCAGACCTGGTGCAAGGAAAGAGAAAGTAATACACATTATGAGAACAAAAGAAGAGAAATATAATCACACAACGCTCGAATGATCCCATAGTGAGGATCCAGAGTATAACGTACCTATGCACACGTTTTATTATGTACATGATTGTTGTTGCGATACTAGCAGCTTGTTGTGCTTGGTTGTGTGTTTGATGTGGCTATGACGCCAGTATGTTTTGCTTGGTTGCTTGTTGTTAATACCTTGCTACCTTTGGTTGTGTAAGAAACCATAATGTATTGTGGCCTGCTTTACTGCTTTATTATAGCATGCAAAATGACTTAATAATATTCGACCAAGTAGCCGTGTGGCCCGGCAACATACGGGCTACACACGTTCATACTCAGCGTTTGCTGAGTCCTTTACACCCAATTTTTTTTTCAGGTATTGTGCCGGACGATAACGGAGCGTAGGCGGGATGGCTACCATGGGGATAGTCCATCAGGGCATAACTTTTGAATTGTGTAGTATGTTTAGTGTATGGGTTGTTACTAAACTCGAGATGTAATTCTCAGATTATGATTTGGTGTTTTTATTGTAGATACTCGGTATTTGGAATTGTATCTTGTATTGTATATGAGTTTTGGTGGAGAGCTGTTTCCAGTCATGCAGACCGTAACTTGGTGTTGGTAATATGGTCTGTCAACCACGTGGGTGGTTGGCGTCTGTGACACCCGGATGATGTTGAGAATCCGCTGCATAGTTGTCTTGTATTAAGGCTAGGAGCTTGTTTATTCTGCTGGATGTTTATTCGAGGGTGTTACATGACAACAGGGATAGAAGGTATAGGCTTTTTTTTGTGACCAAAAAGTAAGAGGTGGGTGAGGAGTTGCATTTTTTTCCCTTCTTGACGCGTGAGTGAAAAGATATAGGTTGTACTTTATTTTATTTTTTTGTTTTGTGATAGAGAGTAGCAGAGAGATATGTGGATTTCGTTTATTTTCAAGTCTAGCACGGGAGAGAAAGATGAGTTTTTTTCCCCTATCATCGGAAAGAAAGGTTACGAAGTGGGTAGAGGAGAAATAGAGAAAATTACCCCCTTTTTTGTCTGATCGTGAGTGAAGAGGAAAGGAATGCACCGAAAAGACAGTTTTTGTAGCTGTGTGAGGAAGAGAGTTTTGCGGGAGAGCAGAGTAAGAGAGCTGATGGCCAAAAGGAATCACAAGGCTTAATTTATAGAAAGCAAAGGGGAAACCAAAAGAGAAAGAATACTAACCATTTAATCATTAGAGATAATTAAATTGTTTAGTTAAAATTATAGAAAATTTAAAGGTTAGGAAATATGAGAAGTTAGAATTAATTCATTAAGTAAAATTAGGAAATATCAAAGGATAAAAGTGGTTTATTGATTAAAGTGAAAATATGAATAGTTAAAACTAGTTCAATAATAAAATTAGGAAAACTCAAAGGATAAACTGATTGATTAAAAATGACTTATTTACGATAGTAAAATTATAATGGTATTTATGTTGTAACATTATTATTATGATTCACTTTTTAAAAAATAAATATACCAAACTAACCAGATAAATATGATGATCATTACTACTACATTAAAAATCATAACCAACTTATTTTCAAAACAAGTTATTTATTAAAATGAATCATCTTTATTATATACTATATAATAAAGATGTAAATGATATAACGTTTATAAACTATATAATATACTTGCAATTTATGTCATATATTTGTAAACTTTATAACATTTGTATTCTAAAATTTTAGGGGTATTTCAGTCGGTACCACATGTTTGGGTGAATCCGTTAGCTAACAACCTTGCCTTGTACCGTTCCAAACTATATCTAACATGTATCTAAGAGTAAAATGCACCTGCAATCAACAATCTTCTTGCCATATCGTTTAACAACAATCTCCAACGTTTTTTTTTCAAGTGATCTCATTTCCTTGTTTATAGCGGCCCTTCATTATCTTTTTACCAATGATCCAGAAACAAATTTCAAAATTACAATTTTTTTATTATTTTAAACAAACAAGGTATGAGTGAAATACCCCAAACCTTGATGTGTTAATTAAATATGTACTTATGGTTTTCTAAGGCTAATTAAGTCCTTAGAAATTTTGGTGAAGAAAGAAAAGCCAAAAGAAAAAGGGAAACACGTAAAAGTCACAAAATGTAAAAACACGTATTTTAATTATCTTAGGAGGTATGTAATCTCGACTAGGATCCTAGAGGGATTCCTAGGTCTTAATTAGGCCTAAATAATATATGAGAACAATTCCCGAAGAAAACGGATTCAAATAATGGGTTAAAACGCTAACGGAGTTTTAAAGCGCGTTTTTCGAGAAAACCTGAAAATGTGACTTTAAGCAGTTAAATGACCCTGAAAAAAATTATAGTTGATCATATAACTATAATTAAACATTGATAAAGGTCTAGAACCATTAAAAGTAATAAAACGAGAAAAATCCAGAAAATGGGCCCGGATTAATGAATAGTGTAAAAACGGGAACTTATGGGAGGCAAATTGTAATAAGAGTAAAATACTCTCCTTCATTGTAAAAATAAAATCTGAACTCCCCTCCTCTTGTTGCCCAAGTTTTTGCCCCTCTCTCTCAATTAAATAAGTCACTATTTGTGACAAGAAGACAAAAGTGATAAAGTGAATAAAGTACATTTGCTTTTGCATTTCTCTCTCCAATTCCCACTTCTCTACTCTCTCTCACGATTCCTCTTTCCTCCCAGAACTTCTCCTTCCCCCCCCATTCTGCTCCAATGGCGTTTTTGAAGCTCTCCGCCACCTCCATCTCGTTCTTCATTTTTCAAGCCTTAAACAAAGTCAAAACCACAAAATAAATACATATTATTACTTCTCTCACCTTGGAGATTCTTTCCCACTTTTCAAAATTCTCAAACTCTAAAGTTGACCCCCATGGAAAATCTCCATTTGAAGAAAGAAGAAGCGCATTGTGAGCCAAACCTCCTCTTGGTTGTTCTAAGGTAAGAAAACCTTCAAAACACCTTCTCCTTCCTAGGTTTCCTTCATAACCGATTTCCTCCAGATTTTTGAGCTCCATTTCCTTACTTGTTCTAGCATGGTTCTAACCTCAAGAAGGAGCTGGAGCTTGCCTATTTTTATTGCCAAACACTTCATTTTGAAGTAGAAGGTAATCTCCTCCTTTGATACCTTAAACCTTCTCTTAATTCTAGGGTTAGTGCAAGAGCATTGATAACCCCTCAATACTTATTATTGTTCCATTTGGCATTGGTCTTTAGCTTAGCATCATAACCCCACTGTGACCGGTTCTGGAACAAGAGGAGAAGATTGGAAGAAAAAGAAAGGGAAACTTATGAGCTTAAGGTAATAAATTTACCTTAATGTATATCCCCTATGTTTTAAAATTTATGGGAATTTAATGAATGAAACCAAAATTGAGTTGGAAATGTTTTTTGTGATTGAAAGAGAATTGTTAGTTATGTTTTATACATTGTGAAGTAATGCTTGAGTTAAGGGCTTTGAAGCCAAGTAGTGTAAGATTATGTATTATGTGGTGATTGATGAGTTTGAATGAGATTGTGTGCTGTTAGTGCCCAATATTGGGTATGGCTAGTTTGAATAGTTTTAGGAAGTGAAAATAATACATTTGGGCATGCTAAGAATGTAGGTGAACTATGACGAAATTTCGGTAGAAATATAGTGGTTTAAGATGGTGATATGAGCATGAAGAGCTTAAGTGTTGACTAGGTGTTTGTAAGGATTGATTGGGTTGGTTAATCACCCTAAAATGATAGTTGGAGGATTGGAAAGTTGGTATGAAAATCTGTAGCAAATAGTGTGTAGGTGCCTTGTATTTGCTAGAAATGAACTTAAGTGTGTAGCTTGTGAAACAATGAATGAACTTGGGTATTAGAGTAAAATGTTCAAGAAGGATTTGGAATGGTCAATAAGTGAGTTGGTAATGCTGGTAGAAGGTTGTGAAACACCAAGAGAGGTTGGTAATGCACTAGTGTGCATAAGTGTTGAAAATGGGAGTATAAATGTGTAGAATTGAACAAAAATTAAACAATGAGTTTGATGATGATTGAGGAAGGTTTAGTGCATGTTTATGGTGTTATAACATGTGTAAAAACTTTTGTAAAGATTAGGAAAAGTTTGGGTGAGGTTTAAGGTTGGATTAGGGGTTGAAAAATGGTGTTTTAGCAGCTTTTTACCAGGGTTCGGGACCTAGCCCTTGTATAAGGTCCCGGATCACCCTTAAAAATGACCCGAAAGTTAAGTTTGCAAGTGGTCCGGATCCTTAGTCCAGGACCAAGACCCGTACCAATGTCAAAAACAAGCTGAGAGTACATTTCAGTGTTGGTCCAAGACCTTGGGTCCGGACCAAGTCCCGGACCAGACCAAAAATTGTCCAAAATGTGTTTTAAAGGCTTCTAATGATGAGGGATTGAATGGTAATTTTATTTGATGATGTTTAGGACTTTCTGGTGGCATGTGAAGGCCTTAAAAAGTGTAAACAAGTGTTAGATTGAATGTGAGAGTTGTGAACTTAAGATCACAAGAGTAAAATCAAGTATAACGGTAACGGGGTTAACTATGGGCGCACTAGTCGTTAAACAATTGTATTACCCCGATGTTAATGGAAACAATTGTAATGTTACCAGTTGTACGAGAATTATTCGAGGAACATAAGATGACACATTAGAGTGGACCTTGGTGACAGGTATGATTTTCTTGCCACCCGTTTGCTACCGGTTTACACCGGCTTGTGTGATGTGTGTTTTCTGAGTGTTTATGACCTTATAAGATTAAAGCATGAAATGAGTTTACAGTTATTGTTTTTATGTGACGCATTTGTTCTGATACCGTCTAACCTCGAATACGTGCTAACCCCATTAGTTAACCAACGTTAGGATCACGTAAGAGAACAATATTCGGTTTTAACGTCCCAACTTACGGGAACGTTTTAACTATGGCTATTCATGTGCCATGTGTGGATTGTTATGTGTGTTTATCGGTGTTACCTCCCTTGTGTGTTTAACCAAGTTTGTAACACCATATGGTGTCGTGATGTGATAAGTTCCATAAGGGAACTTCTAACTAATATATATTATGAGGGGTGAGGAATCCGGGTGTCTGGTCACGCGTGTATGTATGGGATTTGATATCTATTGCAGATTCAACTCTCTCCCTTGTATGGTTGTTTTCCTTCTTGGAATTCAATCTCCCACAAGCCTCATAATTGGCTCTCCTACCTTGACTTATGATAGGGGTTAGGGGGATATGTGTACGGTGTGATTGGGTCTATATTAAGACCGACACATCTATGTAAAGTAATTGTATATGGCGGTAATATGTTATATAGAGCTCGACTTGAGGATGTGGGTATTCTCTAAGCTATATAAAAACCGACTAACTTTATTTCGGACCGAGTCCTCACGTGACTCGCTCCTAAGTTATGTTGTGCGTATGTTAACGTGTATATGTGTTATTATGTTCGGGTAAGTTAACCCATGAAATCTGTAACACCCCGATTTTCAGACCTAATTTTTTTTTTTCTTCTTTCATTATCTTTGAACAATACAGCGGAAGACTTAAACACCACCACGGGGTGCTACCCCACACTCACCTACTAGTGAGTGCTAAGGCTAACTACCACTATCTCTTCCAAACTAAGTTATACTTTTAAACCTTTGTATATTCAGAATGTAACCACAACTTATATGGACTTACAACAACTTTATTAGCTTACACAAAACTGTTTAACCCTAATACATAAGAACTTTATGGTAATAATTACAACGCCTCTAACTTCAATCTCTATTCCTCTTTAGCTCCACTCTCTCATGCAACTTCATGTCTAGGGGAAAACACCATCCTTTCCTGAACCTGTGGTCGGTCATACAATCACAGAGAAAAGACCACAGGGCATAACGCCAAAATCAGCAACGCTGAGTAACTCCCATCACAACATGTAAAATACATTTTACTTGTAAAACTCCAAGATTACATAAACATAGCAACAAAGGTAGTGGAACACTACAACCATGACAACAGGATAATAGCATAGCACAATAAGGTTAACACATAAAACCACAAATTAGCACCACCTGTTGCTTACCTTAACATAAGGTGCATAAATGATCATTCAAACATATTACCAAGTATCATTCATCCAAACAATCAATATTCATCAGCAGGCAAAATAGCCAATGTCAAGATCCATTGAGTATAACACTCAACACCATGATACACTTTACACATGTCCTCGGGCAATCGGTCTTTCGACATAGAGCACTATCACTCTCGACCCCTCGGATAATATTTCTTCACCTCACCCCATGTCCTTAAGTGTGCACACCCCCTATGAATCATCAGTCCATAGAGTAGATCATGATGGCTTAGCTCCAATACATTGGTAGGAGCAATAATAAAAGACCCCAATACATTGGTAGGGGCAGTCTCAGTAAACTCCAATACATTGGTAGGAGTAATATTTCATAAACACATTACCACTTATCTTATGCACAACCTTGGCTTACACCTCACTTTCATTTCCATAAACATAAGATAAATCAACACATAAAGTCAATATAATCACTATAATAATTGTTGGACAGAAATAGCGTCACAATAGTAAACATCATTATCCACGGTAAACACTTGTACATTTAAGTACATCTCAACAGAAACACCAAATTCATCAAGCCAGGTATTCATCTAGCTTCACACAACCAATATATACCACAATGGTCTTTATGACACAAGAAAATCAATCCACACAAGCACACCCTTCTCGGCCAAGCATAACAACAATGATGAACAACTATAATTTTACAGTCAATTTCCAAGGTGACTAATCAACAATCACTTTAACAAATGGTTAGGCACTTCCTTGTCTCACCCCACACTTCCATGTCATTATAGCACAAGTTATAGCATCACCAAGATAAATATAATCAGACATAGCAATTACTGGACAGAAATAACTCCAAACAACGTTTACCATTTACTGTTGTAGCAATTTGTGCACTTATGTGCATCCAAGTAATTTCACTAAGTTAAACTTGGACTAAGATGTCAACCAGCTTCTTATAATCAATATAAACTCAATTGATCACTAATACATAGAAGAACCAACTCATACAAACACCTCCACTATTGGCTGTACAAGACAACGACAATGAGAATTTTACAACCATTGTAACAATTTGTGCACTTATGTGCATCTTACATATTTCACCAAGTTTCACTTGAACCAAGCTGTTAAAAAGCTTCATATAACCAATAGAAATTCAATTGATCAACATAACGTAGAGGAATCAACTCATACAAGCACTTCCACGCTTCGCTGTACAAAGCGACACTGATGGCGATGACAATTTACAATCATTTTCTTAGGTGATTTACCTAATGTTTTTAGCCATCCTTTCTCACCTTTTATATTCACCTAATATATGCTAATAAACCACCCTTAATCAAGGCTAACCCATGTCCAAGTTGCTGATTCAAACAGCAACTAAATCATCCATTGCTTATTTAACAACAATCTTGTACTTTAACAACTTTCCATTTTACAATTTGTATAACTATGTTGTATAACCCATTTTACCTCAACTAATTGATCATATACCCTTACCCAGACCTTATAAACCTTATTCACTCATTAAAATCAGAAGAAAACAATTCCCACAGCCTCCTTTCATTTCAGTTACAACAACAACAACAATGACTTTTATACTTTGTACAGATTTGTGCATATTAGCATATCTTGGTAATTACACTAGATCTAATCAATATAATTGTTTTCCTAACTCACTATAAGATAGACCAACCTCATTGTTCTGTAAAATCCAAGAAAGACAACCTAAACTACTCAATGATCCCACCGATTTCCACTAAAACAACAACAGTAACATTCCTGGACAGATTTAAGTGTTCTTGTCATTATAGCCTAAGAAACTCATCAAACCTGCTTCCCACTTTTACTGGATGTTAATACACCTAATTGTCATCTTTTCCTCAGCAATTACAGCCAATAACACAGAGAAAAACAACTCTAAACTTGATTATACAGAACCGGTTATCAGCAGTACAACAATTGGACAGATCTGAATTCTCTTGCTTTTCTAGCCTATGGGACCCATCAATTTTGCTCCCCACTTCTTCATGGACGTTCACATACTCAAGTATCATCTTTTCCCAGAAAATCAACCCAAAATACAGAGGGAAAACAATCCAAAACCCAGTTATACAGAACCGTTTTTACAGCAGTTCCATGTAGCATGTTTTGTCACTTTTCTTGTATAACTTATCTAGCTTACTTCATTTGCATACCCACGAATTTTGCTAGTTAAATAGGAGAGTTAAACCTCCAAAAATCAGCTAGATACAGACTTAACAACCAAGAAAAATCAATAACGAGAGCAGCTCCTTAAAACCGCAAAACAACACCGAGAAAATCAGATTTTGCAAAGTTGTTGATCAAGGTAGTTACCTGTTTTCTTCTAGCTATTTTCTTGCTAAATATTTGAGGATTCTACACGTATATGATCCTCCTTCCTTCTCTTAAAATATCCAAGCAGTTGGACCTGTAATTCCTTTCCCAAAGCTGGCACCAATACAACACAGCAGCAGTAAAATTCAGCACGACAACTATACTCTCGGTAATTCTCTTCTTCTTCGTTGTATATTAATTTCCAGATTTTATTCCTTGTAACTTGCGTGAGTGAAGAGAGGACGGGAGAAGAAGTTCCAGCCTCGGAAATAATTGTTGCCGACCATCACTTATGTTGCAAGGGGCGGGGTTTCCAATTTCAGCAACGTTTGTACTATGTAATGGCACCTAACATAGAATGGTGTACTCCATTGGCTGCATTTTATTGGCTGCCTAATTGAAGCCACGTAACCTGTGACTAGTATAGGGGGGTTGTCCTTGGCTAAAGAGATCAGCTCAAGTTTGGCATTAATTATAAGAAGACAAAAATGTTAATCGTTGTAAGATACAAAACGGTAACATGAAATAAAATGGGATTCTTTAGTTTACTACTTTCAGCATGTGAATGAGCGACTACAACAAAGGCAGCTAGCTACTTATATTTATAAAATGAAGTATAAAAGTAGCAATGATTAGATAAGACAAGTAACTTAGTTGTATATATATTACAGCCGATATTATAAACTTAGCTCGTCATTGTAAAAATGATGCATTTTAACATAACAGTCGGTAATATAAATTTAAAATGTCACTGTAACAGTGACACTTTTAAATTACAGTCGATATATAAATTTAACATGTCACTGTAAAAATTACAGTCGGTATCTATAGCGGTTACAATACATGTATACATGTCTACAATTTTCATTTGTATTTACTTATATCAATTCCAAGTAAACATATACACACATAAATAACAAGGAAGGTATATTTCATAGCTAAGATTTTCTGGTGTTTCAAAATCAACCCATGATTTATAGTGGAAAGTAATTAAGTGTAATCCAACGAAACGGATAAGTGTTTACTAAATAATGAAACTCCCATTAAGGGGAAAACCCCCACGGGCTAACGTGCACAGTAACGTAATCTAACAAACATTGATGTGTTGACTGTATTTGTTGTGTTACCCATATATATGTTGGTAAGTTGATTGTAATGTTGATAGGTGTTGAGTATCGTTATGATATGCAATGAACACTGCTATGTTAATATATGTTGATTGTTAAAAACGAATCCCATGTTCATTATGAGAATTAGCAGTGTGTGGCCCGTTAGCCAATGGGTTGCACATTAATCATACCAGCCATAGGTTGTTGAGCCCCTCGGGGCACCCCATTTTATTTCAGGATGAGGATTGAAGAAGCTGAGTCGTTTTAGCTATGGAGTAGCGGGAATTCTTTTGATTGTTTTTGGATAGTGAACTCAAGATGCGCCTGTGCACTCGTGGTCGCATTTGGATGAGATTAGAAAAAATGTTGATTTTTGTACATTAACACTCGGTATAGTATGTTTTGGGAAGTACGTTGGTAAATTGTAACTTATGCTCAGGAATCTATGTCTATTAGACCGATACCTTTTGTATGAATTAGTCTTGTTAGCCATGTGGGTGGCTAACGGCGTGTAACACTGCCCCCTTTTGATGAGTGATTATGTTGTACTTTTGCTACGATTAATGGTTAAGTGTAGAGTTTGTAGTTGGGGTGTTACAATGAGAGAGAAAAATGATTAAATGAAAAACAAAATTAGACATAGGATAAAGATGAGTATGAGTGCAGGCGTGGAATCCCATTTTAACAACTATAGTAACATCAATAGCAGCAATGGACTCATTATTGGCAGTTGAAATGTCTTTATAGTCATCAACTGAGCAACCACTTGGCTTAGAATTTGCAAATCACTGGTCCCTATTCTTATGGAATAAACTTGTATTTAAAAGTGAACTGGTGGTGCTATAGAAGGATTCGATTGTGGAGTTGTAGATGATAGTGAAAGCTATTCGGTGGTGCCTAAAGAAGAGTTTTCTAAGAGGTTGAAGACGATGTAGGTAGAAACAATCGAAGACTCTATTTTGGGGTTCATTTAGTGGAAGAGGGTTGGTCTCTAGCAGCCCAAGATGATAGACTCTATTTTGGGGTTCATTTAGTGGAAGAGGGTTGGTCTCTAGCAGCCCAAGATGATAGAGTCTATGTGACTATAGAAGGGGACATTCTTAATAAAGTCACACCACTTGAAATATACCATTTTTATGATGGTTTGAAGCATTTATAACCTTTTTGGGTTAGAGAATATTCTATAAAATGCACTTGACAGATTTGAGATCTAGCTCCCTTCTCTGAGCATTATGAACTTGAACAAAAGTGATACACTCAAAACTCAAGGTCATTGGAAACTCTATAATGGGGGTGAACCTTCCTGACGCATTGAATAAAACTTAATGGTTAAGAGACCGAGAGAGAAGATGATTAATGTTACACACAATGAGAACAACTTCCCCTAGTAGAATTATGGTGCATTTTACTTGAGCAATAAGGCTCCGGTAACTTCTAAGTGACGCTGATTTGTTCGCTCATCTACCTTATTTGTTGTTATGTATAGACACATGAACATTCATGAATGGTGTCTGTTTAAGGGTAATCTACGGATTAGATTGTAATCCGTAGATTGGGTTTGGGTTAACTCCTTTGTAGTATGGTGATTTAGTGGTTTAAGCGTTATGATTAACAATAGTAAATAAGACATGAGGGTTTATGTGGTTCGATCTTAAATGATCTAGCCCACAAGGGTTGACAGGGGTTCTCAGTAGAATTAAGAGAATACAAGTGAGGGGGGGAGAGTGTACATCTCAATGTGTGTAATAAACTAGGCATTTCTTGCTATTTATAGAGAACTAGACAGATCAACCGGCTTGCCTTCTTGGGTTGCTATTTGTCTCTTGGTCGGGTTGGTGATGTGATACCCCTATCTACATCAGGACATGAGTAGTAATGTGTGGTTTATAAGGATACATATGGGTTGACTACAACAACAAGGCCTTCCACTTTAAAGCCCAAGTGAGGACAAAAGGCTTAAAGGGGCTAGTTTTCAAGCCCAGATGGCTTGGTGTTGTGTAAAATAGTAGTGAAACTGTCTTGCTAACTATGGGCAGTGAACTCAGTCATTGTAGTCCAACACGATCGTATCCATAGGGACTTTGTAACTATCTAATCAATTATAAGCTTAGTAAATGTGCATAAATATGAACAAAGGTGCATAAATGTAAATTGGGGGTTTTTGGTTGTGAAAATAGAAATAATGAAAAGCAATGAAATTAATCTAACTAAAACTATGATAGGTGTAGCTCGGAATGGATCTTTGCACCCATGACCCCTTTACTACCGATTGTCGACTCTTGAACTCGTAGTGAACAACGAGAACTCTTGTTTAACTAGCGATCAAACCTTGATCTACTAGTCCTAACCAAATATGGAAAAAAACAGATAATGACCCTCTAAACCTAAGATGAGCCAAATCTTACTTGGTTAATTTTAAACTCACAACTACTTAGGGTTAACCTCACTAAGTAGCATTAAGCACAAGTTCCCCCTAAGTTGTAATGAAATCTATCTCAGAACCACTAATGATAAATTACATTGATTTAGCCCTCACGGTTTAGGTTTCTATCTCAGAAAACCCTCATGTTGATAGAAACCCACATTTATGCCTGAATAATTAAGGACCTAGAATCTATCTCAATGCCTAATATCGACAGATTCAGAGCAACCAACTAATTCCAACACATAGATAACAAATTGGGTAAAACCGTAAACAAATCCCCAAATCACGAGTGACAAGTTTAAGAGTCATAAATACTTAATAGTTATTAATCTTTAAGCACAAAGGCTAAAATAAAGCATAAACATAAGTTCAAGATTCAACAATGGAGTTTTAGGGATTTTGGGGCAAAATCCTCTTCCCAAACTACAAGGGAGGTTAAGCCTTCATTAGAGCACAAATATGAGAAAAGGGAGATGAAATAGCCATGGGAGGTTGAATAAGAGCTTCAATGGTGAGGGGTCCTTCCTTTTCTTTCCCTTCTTTTTCTTCATTCTTCTTTCTAGTTTTCTCCTCTTTTCCTCTCTTCCTTCGTTCTAGGTCGTGGTTCTTGATATCTCCCTCTCTCCTTCTTTTTCTGCTTTTAAAAACACATATCTGGGCAAAATTCCGTTCCAACTGCTCCATAAGGGTAGTTGAAACCTAGAGGATAACTAGGAATATCTTAATGATGGTTAGAACTTAATGTATATAATGGGTAGTTGGGATAGCATTCAATGACACTACGTACCAACATTGAATGCATTATTGAGAGAAATGCTAAAACTGATTAGGCTTGTATTCGGAGTCATCAGTTGTATGAGTGAGTGGTGCTAAGTTATTGAGTGAGTAGTACTGTGAATGGTGGAGTTACAACACATGTAAGGGGTAACTTATGTAGTCGGGCAGCAGTTGAGGAGCTGCTGGGATACTGGTGACTGAAAGGTCAGTTTTGGTAGAAGGACTTTAATGGTAAGTCCAAAACTGTCACGTAGTCCATAGGTGGGCGTGGAGGGAGTTTGAGTGAATTAGTAGAGTTTTAATTCTCAATTGAATTGGGGAATTCCAGTTGAAGTACTTACATCCTTTCTACTAAGCCTTAAGTTACTCACATAACCTTAGTCCGTCTAAGAGCACATCCATGACCTGTCGGGGATGATCAAGGTGCAGTAGCCAGTTACAATTGATATCAGAGAAGGTCTATTATAAGGAGTTAATCACTCTGGGAGAGGATCCATGTCTTTCTCAAACATACTGGCGTCCAAAGAAGGTGCAGCTCTAAACCGACCACTACTATTCAATGAACAAAACTACACGTACTGGAAAAATAAAATGGAGTTCCATGTCAAAGTAAAAAATCCAAGATTTGGTGAGTGATCGACCAAGGAGAATACGTATTTAGGGATGCTCAAGGAGTGCCAATATCAGTCGATGTCATGTTAGAAGATCAAGTGAAGAAGACATTGTTCAATGCCCATGATGTAAAGCTTCTACATTGCACATTACTACTAGAGCAAGACCGCTTGAAGGTCAAGAAGGTGGGTAGAGGTTTGTTTTTTTTATTTTCAATCAACAAAGGAGATGAAAATAGTCACGCAACGTGGGCCATGGTCCTTTGATAGTTGCTTGTTAGCCATGCAAATAGTAGATACGAAAAAAGATCCTTGCGACCATATGTTTAGATGGGTTCCATTCTAGGTCCGAGTCCATGGTGTACCTTTTATGTTCTATACGACAGAGATTGCCCGCCGATTTGGCAACAATATTGGTTTTTTGGAATATGAAGAGGAGGGTGCTAACAAGTTAAGTGCTTTTGCGGCTACGGGTCTTGGAACCACTTAAGTGATGTCTTACAGTTTGAATGAGGGGAACAACATATATGTTTTTGGCTAACTTATAAAAAACTTCCACACCTATTGCTTCAAATGTGGGCGATTCACTCATGGTTCTAGAGAATGTGGCAATAAGAGGGATAGCAGGGAGGATGGACATCAATATGGTCCTTGGATGAAAGCTAGACATGCTAGTCCTGGTTGAGTTATCTGGGAAATTAATGGGACTGAGGTGGATGGTGCTAAGGATGCAATAGAGAAAAGTGAAAAGAAGGAAGCGGAAGTGGCCCTCTCCCTTCCCACGGTCCCATTGCCTGTTTCCAAGTTGTTGATAGTGGAGAATGCTATAACAGAGGCGGAAGACCAGCTGTTGATGACTACTGTCCATAATGGTAAGGAGGAGGAACATGTGGTTTCATTGAGCTCTGAGACGTCCTTGGGAACTATCCAAGATCGCTATCATCATGAATAATCAAGGGACGAACTGTCGGGGTTGGGGTAAGAGTGTGGTAGTCCTTGTGTTCTTGTAGTCTTTTTGGGATAGCTTACCCTTTTTTGTTATGTTTGTTGGAGCTCTATTTTATAGGATAAAAGATGCTGACTACATATGGTTGGCTTGGTAATTTTCTAAAAAGTGTAGGAACTGTTGTGGATTGTTGGGATGGTTTTGTATTAATCGATCAAAGGAAGACGACGAAGCTTTGAGGGAGGATGAACGGCAAGTGTTCAATGGTGCTTCTATGTTCAGTAAAGAAGGTTTGTCTCAAGATCGATGCTATATATGATATGTCTGGATGCATAAGATTAAAGCAGATTGTTAATGCGGCTTTAAGAATGATCGAATGGGACTTGATCTTATCAACGACATTGAATGTCAAAACTATTAAGAGATGTACTCTTCTTACTTTAATAGCTTTTGAGTCTACTTATTATTATCTTATTTCCGGCTAATGGAATCTATCATCTTGTTGGGTTTATGATGGAATGATGAGTTACTTATTCTTAGCAGTCGGTTTTGGGCGTGGAGTATAAAGACTAAAAAATGCCTTTATATAAAGGCTTAAATATTGGTCATTGGATACACTTTAATTTATTTGAATGGTTGTGATTAAAACACTCATTGCACTCCTACCCTAACTTGTGGCTTGAAAATCGTTAGCATGTGGCTTGAAAATCGTTAACCTGTCACTTGAAAACTTTAAACCTGTCTTGGTAAATTGTTAACCTGTTGCTTGAAGACTGTTAACCTGTCACTGGTGGAAAGTTAACCTGTTGTTGGTAAATGGTTAACCTATCACTTGAAAACTATTAACTTGTCACTAGTAAATGGTTAACCTGTCGTTGGCAAGTAGTTAACCTATCAAGCTTAAATGGTTAACTTGTCAAGCTTAAATGGTCAACTTGCCAAACGTAAATGGTTAACCTGTCAATAATAAATAGTTAACATGTCACTTGAAAAATGTAACCTGTCAATTGTAAATGGTTAACCTGTCAATCGTAAATGGTTAACCCGCATAAATACTTAACCTGCCAATCATAAATGGTTAACCTGTCACACTGGTGCGGACGGAGGCAAGAAAACGCGGTCGAAACTACTCAAAAATGACGGTTTTGAACCGTCTTTTATACCCCCGTCATTTTTTGTCAAATATCTTAAACAACCGTCTTTTAAGATGTCTTTAAGCGAGTTTTGTTGAACCGTCTTTTAAAAGCTCCGGAACGTAAAAAAATGAATTTAGTCTAATGCGACTAGATTAATTTCTATTCTGTAGTGGTGTCGTCTGGATTCGAACTCACGACGGATGGTACCACACACCCACACACGCGTCCCCCAACCACTAGACTACAACATCAAACTTTCATTTTATGAACAAAACACATATGTAGCAATTATATTAACTTAATCTTTTAATTATTGGAATTTTTATTTCAATTTTTGTTCACTCCTATACAAATTATAAAAGTAGTTAGACATCGTAATAGGTAAATAAACATCGTATTATATACATACTAAAGAGATTATAAGATTACATATATGTACATATAGTTACAATGTTAATTATAAAAAGACTAATTTACTAAAGTAAAAAATTAATGCTAATTATAAAATATAAATTTTATTAAATTATATATATACATGCAATATCTCACTACCTATTTTGTGAAGTTTAACCAACATGTAAACTAATTTAAATATTTATTACTCTATACTATTTTTCAGACTTTGTTATTTATGTGTTTAAACATATTTAAAGGACGGTTTATTAATTATCTGTGTCTTTTAACATATTTTAAAAGACAGTTTCCACCAAACCGTCGCTTATTAAGTTCATTCGCGCGCGTCTACCTGTTTTAAAAGACGGTTTCAGACAAACCGTCACTTAAGGTCATTTCGCGCGCGCGGCAAAGTATCTTAAATGACGGTTCGCCTGAAACCGTCGTTTAAAATAGAACTTAAACGACGGTTCCAGGAGAACCGTCATTTAAGATACTTTGGCGCGCTGAAATCAGACATCTTAAACGACGGTTTCTGGCGAACCGTCGTTTAAGATGTCTTTAAGTTGCGCGCGCGCGTATCAAACGGGCTTAAAAGACGGTTTTCTCCAGAACCGTCATTTATAGACCGTATTTTTTGATATTTTTTCTACTAGTGTCACTTGTAAATGGTTAACTTATTATTTGGCTAACAACCCTAAACCCGCAACCACAAACCCTTGAAACCTGTCGAGTCAGTTGCTACAATGTAAAGTATATCACGGCTTCCAAATAGATTACCTTATCCCCAAAACACCGCAAAACCCAACATAGTAAAGCTAAAAAACGTCAAAGACATTTTGGGGTGGGTTTAGGGTGACCCTAAACCCGCTTCCACAAACCCTAAAAAACCTGTTGAGTTAGTTGCTACAAGAACAAATTCCAAATAGATTACCCTACCCCCAAAACCCCAAAACCCACCCTAGGAAAGCTCGACATTTTTAGGGTTTGCAAACCCACTACTACAAACCCTAAAAACCTGTCAAGTTAGTTGCTACAATATAAAGTATAGAACAAATTCCAAATAGATTACTCTACCCCTCAAAACCCCAAAACCCACCATAGGAAAGTTAAAAACGTCAAAAGTATTTTTAGGGTTTGTAGTGACGAGTTTAGGTTTAAAATACACCATACAACAATAATAATACACTAAATCAATAATGATTTTTATCGGTTCCGAAGTTTGTCGAATTCACCACTATTACTTAATGAATAATAATATCAATTTTAATGAATCGTAATACAAAATTAATGAATCATATTATCATTTTAGTGTATCATTGTATACATGTAAAAATAATTTTTTTTAAAGGTTGTCAAAACATATCCATGACTGGTCTTGTTTTGAAGAACTTGAATTTAGGTGTAATGATATAATTTTTTTTTATTTTGGACTTCTATATTAAAAGTTACAACATTTAAAGTTATTGTTGTGGTGATAAAGATAAAGAAAAAGAACAAAAAAGAAAAAAAAAATCAAATGACCATGGGCGTGAATGTTGCACTGAGAAAGAAAACCATGTATCATCCAATGTCATCCAATCAGAATTGAGCCTTTATGTAAAGGCAAAACCTATGACTTTATAGAAATCTGTGCGGTTGGTTTTAAGTCTGAAGGGTTAGAGTCTAAATGGTCAAGTGTTAATTAATAGAGTATCTCAGTCAACAAATTAGTCTATGGTTTAGTGAGGTCTTACTGTGAAGTTGTATGTAATCATCTTATGAATATACGTATGGTTGTTTTAAAAAAAGAATACAGTGGCAAAGGGAAACTCTATTTGTTTTTGCAGAGAAACGAGGGACACCTCTTTAACTTGGTAAAATTTCTACAGAAAGGAGCAAGGAGTACGGCTCCACGCGAGTCGACTTTCTTCCTTCATAGTTCATCCCCTAGATTAAATCATCTTCTTCCTATAACTCGTCTTTCCCTTCTTCGCGCCTCGTTTATTATGCAATTGGCGTTTTCTAGTTATACCCTAATTTTCGACCGTCCCGGTTGATAATCGGTTTTAAATCCATAGAAATTTTATTCAATTCAGTTGTTGCTTCGATCTCCTCGGGAGACCTAGATACCCGTGTTCGTTGTATATTAGAGCCCGTTGTTCTTCACGGTTTTTGGCGATAGAAGATGGGACTGTCTTTGGATTTCCCGCTGGAGATCGAGATTGGGAGCTCAACAGAGTCTTTCTTGAAGGCGCTGGAATCACAGCAGGCGTTGTTTCATCGCCAGGTTGGTCAGCTCCAGAACATTGTTGTCACTCAGTGCAAGCTGTCTGGTGCTAATCCTCTTTCTCAAGAAATGGTTTGTACTTCTCTCCTTTCTTTCAAATTCCTCTGTATCCCTCTCTGGGTATCGCATTGAGATTCTCCATTTAATTTGCGATGGTAGATTTTTCTGCGGATATTAACCGACAATCTGTGAAATCATGGAGCGAGTGTTTGCATTTAGCGGTTCCTACATCGTTTACTATTCAACTATTCTCACGGAATCATCCCCTATTTGAAAATTACTTTTGGACTCGGCCATCTCCTGGGACAAATGTGTAGATAGTCAAAATGGTGGTTTGTTTAGTTTATGGTATCTTTCCAAGCCCATTTTGATGGTTGTTTTGAGAAAAGAGTGGCTTGACTACTGTGCTAGAGGATATAGAATTTAGAATGGAACACTTTTTCATGGGCCTTTGCATCGGAATTACTGTACAGGAACTTTGCGACCCTAAAAATCTGTGAGAAACTTATAAATTAATGTAGAGTCGGCTGTTTCTTTCTGCTTTGGCGTATTCAGTTTAGTGATTGCTGGGTTTGATAGTGGGATCAAGGAAGTCGAAGATCAATATATAAGATTGGTTGATGAACATATAGAAGTTGTCTCAAAGATAACCGATTTTCGTGTTAAACACCATATATAAAAACTAAACAAGGAACAGTGAGTAATAAATGAATAAGAACAAGCAGCATGTACGTGAGCGTACACTCTACTCTACGCAGCACAGCGGATATTCATTTGTTGTAGTTTGCACCTGTGTCTGAAACTGTTGTCTGATTTTCACTTGTGAGCGTCCTCTCATCTGTTCTGTCACATGCAGGCTGCAGGTGCACTGTCAATTAAAATTGGTAAGTGTGCTTTACTCAAGCTCAATGTGCATTTGTCTGTTCATTCGTCTTCAGACAGCATTTGTGCATTTGTTCCATATCCGCATTCTCATGTCTTTGAGTTGATTTTTGTCTGCTGTACACAAGTGCCGATTTTAGCATTGACTGTTCTTTGATTTCCTGTTGGTATTTTAGGCAAAAGGCCGAGGGATTTGCTTAACCCTAAGGCTGTAGAACATCTACATTCAGTTTTCTCAATCAAAGATGTAATATCCAAGAAGGAGTCTCATGATATTGCTGTTCGTTTTGGTATGACTGTCACACAGGTCAGTTTTTTTCTCTGAGAAGTAACCGTCATACTAGTATAGCTAGGTTCTTGAAATATCATTACATTTTGAAAGTGCTGTCTTTGATCTCATGTCATTGGTTTCCCTAGGTAAAGGAATTCTTCGCTAGTCTGAAATCAAGAGTGAGGAAATTTGTCAGATTATCTACTGAAAAAGCTGCCAGCCTCAGGGATAATAGAGATCCACAGGAAGAAATGCTAAGTGCTTCCAATCATATGATCCTTATTGACCCTCTTCCCTTGAATACAGTTGGTCCCTTAACAACTGAGGAGACATCATCTGGTTCGTACCAGGAAGACGTGTTAGATGGCATTGACGAGTCAGAGAAATACTTTGTGAATAATATTTTCAGTATGATGAGAAAAGAAGAATCATTCTCTGGTCAGGTTAAACTCATGGAGTGGATCTTACAGATGAAAAATCCATCGGTCTTGTGTTGGTAGATGCTCTTCCATGTCAATCTTTGTTTCCTTGATTTTCACGTGTGTAAATCTTGACCTTATATTCATTCTGGATGCTTTCCAATACATGTAGGTTCCTCATGAAAGGCGGCCTTATGATTCTATCTACGTGGTTAAGCTTGGCAGCTACTGAAGAGCAAACTAGTGTCCTTGCTGTGGCTTTGGAAGTATAAAGCTCTTTCTTTCTCCCATTATCCATACTACCTTACTGCGTCATTGTGACTCCTTAAGCTAAATTCCAACTGGGCGATATGCAGGTTCTTAATCACTTACCTCTAAACAAAGCTCTTCCCGTGCACATGTCAGCTGCAATTCAAGGTGTTAACAGATTACGGTTTTATCCAAAATCAGGTGTTTTTCTGTATTCATTTTTCTTATGTTTCATTACACTGTGTCACAATTTCATTAGGCTCACAATCATCTTGGAACTTACTAAATTTTGTTTTAACTTTCATGCTTGTCAGACATATCAGAGGGAGCAAGGGTCCTCCTTTCTCGGTGGAGCAA